>JAQBSW010000122.1:0-280633 GCA_029291075.1 Eudiplozoon nipponicum
AGACATACCAGAACCGAGATAAAGAAAATTGGGATACCCAATTGGACGGTTCAGACACGTACACATAGACATTGTCGAAAGGCCTGAAGTTAATGGGAACAAATATTTGCTGACTATGGTAGATAGATTTAGTCGTCAATTTGAAGTGGCGATTTTAAAAGACTTGACAGCGCAAGAAGTCTTGTTCGCGTTTCTACATAATTGGATATCGCGTTATGGTGTTCCGGAAAAGGTCACTAGTGATTGCGGTAGTCAATTTATGTCCGAGCTTTTCGAGAGATCCCTCAACATCATGGAAACCACTGTATTACATACCAGCGCGTATAACCCACGAGCGAAAAGGATGGTAGAAAGGCTGCATCGTGCACTGAAATCTGCATTAAGGTGTACTAGTGGAACAAGCTGGATACACTATCTTCCTATAGTACTACTCGCCATGCGCAACAGATATAGGGCACAATTAGGTACTTCAATAGCAGAACTGGTTTATAGAGAACCATTAAGGTTGCCTGGAGATCTTCTAATAGAGACTCCAAGTAGTCTTGATTGGGCTTCTAGTTATGTAGATTGGTTCGTAGGAGCACTTAGAAATAAGATATGTCGTTTAGCTCCGACCAAGACTAGAAAAGCTAAAACCAAATGCTGTGTCCTCTGATCTAAAATCGGCTTCGCATGTGTATATAACTAATGAAAATAGGAAGAACTGCCTAACACCATTTTATAAAGGACCATACAAGGTCAAGAGGATGACTGACAAGAATGTCATCATAGAAATAAATGGCATTGAGGATTGTGTTACATTGGATCGTTGCATTCCCCAGTTTATCAGGATCGACAGTATCACTGAATTAACAGATGCGTCGAATGACCGTTCTATGGGCGAATCTGATGTGTGCAATCCCACCAAGAAGGCACATAATGAAATGCATAATTCAGAAGACGCGTTGTCTAATATAGCAAAATCTTATTCTACTAATTCACAGCATGAAAACTATTTGTCGATACCAGATGATTTTGAAGAACCAGTGAAAACTGTACCGGGCGAGATGACGACTTCAGGGGCGCCATTATGCACAACTCGTTCTGGAAGAGTGCAACGTCAGCCGAAGAATTGTGATTACGTCTATTTCAAACCGTCTTTTTTTGAGAAGGTGGTGTATGTGGAAGAAGATAAATCCTCCGCCAAATGTAAAGTAACATTAACTGATAAATTTAAACCACCATGGCTGATTGTAACGAATTTTATTTAAAAAGAATTTTTTCTTTTTATTTTTCCAGAACATTCTTTCTTTAAATACTTGATTTTGAATTGTGTGCCATTTTCAGTTTTTCGAGTATCTCGCTCCTTGACTGGTCTTGTTAATTTTGGTCTGCTGCAATTTAACATTTTTCTCTAGTAAACGAATACATTTCATCAAATATATTACTCCATCAATTGCTTTTGATCTAATATAATACAACATTGAGAAGAATCGTTTTGGAACAGGTAAATTTGATTCATTCTGTTGCTCACGTATATCTCTTTCCAGATTATTTGTTCGGGAGTAATACGGTCCAACTTTCGCATTCCGATTTCCTAAAATTAAGTGTCGATTTAATTGTTATACCATTTAGACATGGAGACCGATATTAAATTTGAGGACACAAGTAGGTTAGTGCTGGACATTGCGGACTTGAACCTATGAGATACAAACGGAAATATAAGCCTATCAGACTCTACTTTGAATTTTAGGACTTCAAGCGATCTGGGATTTATGGGGCTTTCAGACTCGAATAGGTTAGGGGCCTCAACATCAGTATAATTTTAACATTTGTCATTCTGACTATTTTATAATGACAGAACGACGGAACTTAATTAGAAATTCACGTCTTAAGAGATTACAAACAGGTTCTAGCCGAAGAAAAACAGGACAAGAAAACGTAAGTTTATATATTTGAGTTTAAATTGTGTATAATATGCGCCACAGGTGACTCAGTAGATAGAGTCACATATAATTAATAAAATGTGGCCCGGTACGATTTCTACTCGAAACTGCATAGTAAGTGAAGAGTTCCCAATTAGAGCGAACTCATTCTATTTTATTAATTGCTTTTTCGACCTGATTCATTGTTGATTTTATTCTGACAGCAGGCATATAGCAGCAACTAACATCCCGATATTATTTTTTCAATCAATAAAATGCATCACGTGTCATGGTGTATGTTACATAATTCAAGAATTGGTGGCTTGACATAGACATACTTGTGTGCGGCATAAAGAAGTGTGCTTCCATAATAAACTAAATTACGCAAAATATAAAAAGTAATTTCTCCACAAAACCTCACTTTTCCCTATTGATTACTGCGCAGTAGTAGCGAGAAATTTTGCGGCCAATGATCAATTTCGTGATATTTTATTTGAAAGTACAAAAACACTCTACAAAGTGACTTCATTTATTTAATTTACCGTGATAGTATTTGGTTAGCTGTGAAAAACTAAATTGTATAAAAGGTCTAAACGATGGTGGTTTTGCCGTTAGGCGACTTTTAAATTCTAAATGGCATGATTTTTAATTATAAGTATGCAAACTTGAAATAAATATTTGTTACCAACCGCCATGCATCGCTAATCGTTAAAATTTCACTTCATTTGCAATTCTGCTGGTAGTTTTGCTTTGATATGAACCTGTTTAAATAGAATCGATTTGGTGATTATATAGATTTCGAAATCCTCACTTAAATAATTTTTATCACCATTCGCGCAACCAATGACTGTTTAACTTAAGAGTCAGTTCAACTTGTACATATGTCTAATTAGAAAACTATTGATAATAAATGGCCAATCGTCACCATTATCTTAAAGAATTTAACAGTGTGCAAACGTTTGGATAAGCATGGCAATACGTTTAATGTGTGATATTATTCATAATCATGCCTGTATAAACTTATTTTGCAAAAAATTATATATATATATATATATGAAGAGTATATATATATATATATATATATATATATATATATATATAATGAATTATAGCATAATGACAGGGTTTGATTGTACATAGGATATCAATAAAAATTAAGCAGTGCATAGTGTAGCAAAAATAATGCATCGAGTACACCGGCTTCGTCCTTAATAGGCTCTTGACATATACTTGCTTCAATGGAAGTTGAGGTTGAAGACGAGTCAAATAGGAACCACCTGCAGGTAAGACAGGCATAAATATTAGTTTTTATATAGAATTTTGAAATTTAATTAAGTGTGTGGCATAGATAAGTATTAAATGAGTCACTAAACACGTCGTAGTTGAAATAAAGCGCGTAAGAGGTTGATAGCCTTCCAATTTAGTCTTTGTATATTATCAGTTGAATTAGTTATGATAACATCGACCTCAAACACCCTCCACCTAATGTAAAAGATAAATTACAATCTTCAGCTAAATTTATTTTTAATCGGAATTGGTCCGGTGGACAATCATACGTGGGCAGATGCAGTAGAAGATTGAATTTATGCTCGTCCGAGCATATACTAACCTCATTAGTGAAAATACGAGTTTTCCATTAAAAATTGCGGCACACCAACAAACGCTTTCAATTATAGGAAAGCATCCCTTACCTACCAACCACACATAAATGAAAGACTGAACTACGCCTTTACCGAAAATTGAGAAAAGAAACGTTGTGCAGTAAGGTGGTTTAATCAATGTTATTTTCAGTTATCAAGCTATCTAATAAATTCATAGGACAGATCAAAGAGGATGAGTTTCTCCATAATTAACAATGGATTAAATATTAGAGCAATTCCGGACTATTTAAATAACCTGCAAATAATACAGAAAAAAGTTAGAAACTGAAGTCTATGGAAAAACCTGATAAATGTTTAGTTAAAAAGGCAGACAAACCGTACCTATTAATTAATTTAATCAAGGTTGCGATCTGGATATGAACAACTGACCATTTATTTACATACATTTCCCAGTATAAAGTTAGCATTGTATAGTGTAGAAAAACAATTCAACGACGAAATTGAATTTTCTACAGGATAAAATGCTTAATTTATACTGACAAGTTCTATTTTTTAAATTATACTGCTCTGTTCAATAAACAGAGTCGCGGAATAAACTTTTATCGTAATTTTTTAACGAATTGTTTTAAGTAATATTATTTTACTGCTATTTTTTAGGCTCATTTGAACGATCATAATTTATAATTTAATTTCAAGACATTATATTCTTCAGATTAATAAGTTAATAAAAAAATAATAACCTACCACAAACATAAATCTAATTAAGTGAAAATGCATGAACAAGTATATGAGTTCCATTATAGTGTGCACAGATTTGACAGAATGAAGGCTTGTGGATTGATTTATTCAACAACAAACCTATGTGGCAAAATCTCAGCTGTGAGCATGTGCATGGGAATCCTTATACAATACTAAATAAAGAGTGTATCCATTTATATCCGTCTACTATTATTAGACTCATCTCAGGTTAGACTGGCCAGCCATCGTTGAAACAAATAGAGTATCATAATAAATGTATTTCAATATTAACTATGAGTTCACAATGCAGCCGCATTGTCTCTGTAAAATCTACCATTAAAACGGACAGGGTACTGCCAATTACAATTCTCAAAAGGTTTCTAGGTTTGGTCGACATAACCACGTCTTTCTGAATATAAGTCAAACGCTACTACAAGAGTAAAGTTGACTAGTACGATGTGAATTCAGCTCGAGCCTGCGATTATGACTTGCTCGTAAAATAAATGCCCAATTATTAAATTGGACGCATTTATTTTGAAGAAAATGTCTTCTGTCTAAAAGAACATAATTTTAATGTTTTCTTTTTTTGAAATCGATAGAGAGTAAATTGTGCAAAGAACTCCCGAGGCGTACCAAAAATCATCGACCGCAGCAAGAAATCATTTTTATGACTGGTAAAAGATGCGAGCAATTTTTGGTGATGACAGACTTTCAAAGTATGCTTCCATCCCTCCGGTGGGCACAATCTGTGTAAGGGCCAGTAGAGAAAACTGCGTCACTATTTCACGCTAGTCAGTAAGCCTGCCTGCTTTAAGCATAATCATAGAAGGTCGAAACGAGTAAGCGCCGGTAGCTAACAGCAGATTTGCTCTGTTTGCAATGTGATAAATAAGAGGATTCGTATTTGTTCAGAGTTCGAAAACCTGATATTAATATATAAGCAGAAACACGCGTTTGGATTCATCGATCAGTACGTCACAAACAACTCACCGAAAAAGACGAAATAGCAAATTTTATTTATGCATTTAGCAAAATATTTCCAAATATTCGCCAATAGAGGCTACGTGTAAGCTATATCCTTTAGATTTATAAGTATTATGAAGTGCTCGTGTCTTAAACTTCTACCTCCATAAAATCTTGGGTACACTTTATCTCGTTTACCTAAATACATCAAATTTTGGAGACTTAATTTATTATTTTTAGAAGAGAAGCATGCGAATTTCAGGTATACTTTTGAAAATACCAAGTTTTCAACATGTATTACAGCGCCAACTAATAAAAAACTATCGACTGGTAAAACAAAGCATGATGCTACATTTTCGCACAAATGTGTCACAACAATAAATATTAACGTAATATCAATGATAATAATGATTTGTTGTCCGTATTTTACCGCAAGAAGGCAGCGTTGTTCCACATAATTGCTTTGATCGGGAGCAGAATGTGTTCGTTCCGCCCCACGCCTCAGTGGGCTAGATGACACATCAGCATGGGTCAGTGTATTGCTCACTTCGACTTCTGAATAAGGGCCAACGAATTTTCCGTTCCCTCCAGTCGGATGGCATAAAGCGCGCAAAATAAATTCACAACCACGATTGGCTACTTCTGACAGCTGACCTGTAAAGGCAATCGCATTAGATTATTGAAAAACAATTGACCATTAGCAGAGTGAACATTAAATAATTAGAAGTATTTTTTTTATTTTGGATCCACCAGCATTTAGCGCATACACTGATTTAAAAAACTTTGTTTTATCAGGAATATTAAAAATGTGGAAACCTAGTCCCTAAACCAAACATACGGCAAAGTTAACGAATTTCGCATTCGTAGACGAAAGAAAATCTAAAAAGTTATTATACGAAAACGGAGCCACTTATTATTTTTTTTTAAAAACGAGCAACAGGCCTTAACATTCAACAGTTTGATCAACGTGTTATTTTACTCGATGTCCATGAATCGCACAAGCCAAAAGCAAGTGTTCTTACCAGTAAAACCCGACTACTAATTGGCCCGGCGTCAATAAACATTCGAACGGATTGGTAACAAATTGAAGCAAATAGAGCTTTGTAAACATTAATATTATCGTCATTAACAGTGGCAGAAACTGAAAAACAAGATAAACTGTCAACACTTAAAACCGCACATCAAGCACAGCTAAAAAGTGGTTTGAATAAATCTCATCAGAATTGAGAGACAAAAGACAAGATAGTGAGAAAAACTATTTATTCACACAATAGCCATCAAAACGAATGCATAGTCAAAACACAATCTATCAATATAAGAATAACCAGATCTCAAGCATCAGTTTGTTTGCTTGTTCCGTGCTTACTGGCATCACGTCAATAGGAGGCGGTACTATGCCCTATACCCACTTTATATTTGGTCAAAAAATGCGGAACTGTTTGAGTGTAGAATCTTCTATACGATAGTTTATTCAGGCTGTAATTAATTTAGCATCATATAATGTCATCGACAACGCGACATCAAAACCTGCTAACTAAATTTAATATGTATAAAACCTGAAAAAGGTAGCAATACAGTTGCTCCCAGTAGATCAAGGCTGACCAAGAAACCATCAAAATTGTTTTCAAAATACCGAGTACCAACACAATGGATTTCGAAAATGGCCAAATTTCATCAAAATCGAAACTTAGAAGCAATTCTGAACACCTTTTACATCAGAAAATCCACAGAGTCTAGCTTCAGGCGACATCATTTATTTTAGCATATAAGTTGAATAGGATTATTATCTTCGCAACCATTTTTTAGGTAAAGCAAGCCTAGCAAAACGTTAACTGAAATAGAACCAGAAGAATATGCAAAAGTCAACATGCGAAACCCATTTGATCTCATTAACACATATATTTCGTGCTGACTGGCAACTCGTCAGTATGAAATCAAACATACGCAAAAAAACCCAGTATAAGTTTTAGAAAGAAATTTGGGAAAGTTACACGGCTCAATTTAGTATACGTATGTGTATTAAAGCATTAGTAATGTAAAATCGTCGAGAATGTAATTTCAAAACCAAATCCCGGAGTATAATATTTATCAAACCTTAAATTTTACCAACACCAGAGATTTCCTTCAAGCCAATTTTGGCAAAAACGTTTGTTCCTATTTGAAATAAATTGCTGCTATATAAACAATACATAAAAGATTATTGCCTATATATTAGTGCTCCGCACCAAAGAACATATAATTATTAGATCTCCATGAAGTTATATCATAATTACAACTATATCCGATGACGTATATTGAACAACTCCAGTGAATAAGGAATTGATAAAGGAACAGGCTTACAGAATGGTTAAATACTGTTTGTTCATGCTGTCTTTTGTTTATCCTTCTGGTCACAAATAAACTAATTTGTTACTAGGTTCGCAACACCTAATACGTACTTGCGAAATACCGCGAAATGTGATAACTGATATCGATCAAGAGCAGAGTGTATGGATTTACTGGAGTAACATATGTTCAGAAATAGTTGTAATTCTCAATTTCGGTGTACTATAGCATACATTGATATCCATCATGTTAGTATCATGTACCGACTTGGAAACCATAGTGTTAATACCATGTACCTTTTCGGTACTATAATGTTGGTATCGGTTACTAACACAATAGCCATAGTGTTAGTATCCTTAACAGACTCGGTATATATATTATATAGAGTGAGTTAGCGTTGAAGTCGCATTGTCGAGACTATAAGATGTTAGCTACTCTACTGCAGGTTTACACATTCGTCTAGGAGATTGTATCGTCCTATTATCCCACATTCCTCACACAAATATATAGTGGTTAAAGGGCGTAATACCGGCTCCTACTGATGAGTCGTCAATAAGCACGAAACAAATGTGCATGAGATTATACTTTCCGTTCATGTTGCCTTTGGTTTATCCTTCTGTTCACAACTGAACTAGTTTGTTACTAGGTTCGCAACAACTAATACTTACTTACAGAATGTTTTTTTTTCTATTCAATCTAAAAAACTACAGTTTGAGTGATCTATGCAGAAAAGTAGAATAGGTTATATATTGAGTTGGCATTGTTGAAGATTTTATATTCAATTAAATCTAATATTACTTGAATACACACATATGTACGACCCTGCACTATCCATACTCTATACATTACTTTACTAAACTTTTATTGGATTTTTATCATTATTGCCGGCTACTTCGGATTATTCATTTGTTTGTAAAGCGTATGTATACCTGAGAATATAACTTTTCGACAGGCAAATATTTGCACATCCCTCTGATTCTATTTGAACTAATTTTTAGTCACGCAATACTTCATGCGTAATTCCGTTTTCAATACTCGATACATTAAATGAAATATTGAACAACATTCCTTCCCAAATTTGAATTTTGGAAAGGTACTGCTATATAGACAATTTATGCCCTAGTCTTTTACTGTAAATTCTGCATGTTCAATTTTTTTATAAATACTCGTTATCTAAGGCGGAAACCGTGTCCAACGACGCATAAAACTAAGCAATCTGAATAAATAATTTTAAAATACTTTAAAAATTTCTTTGAATAAACAAAATAATCTCGGCTTATTGACAACAACTTGAGGCGACAGAATTCTCTGACTTTAAGTCTAGTCCATTTTCACAGGCTTCTCCAACCATCTTATGAGGCTCCATTTCAAGACTTTAGGAATGCATGCATCCCTGTCCTAAAATTATCAATGACTAAGCTCCAGTCAATTCTGAAGTAAGTAAACTTCATTGTCGATGCCCAAAAGTAAAAGCACTAGGATCACTTTACAAGTATTCAGACGATTCTTGTGGTTACTTTTGCTGGTCCTTAAGGGCTTCAGTAACAAGCCACAACTTATTCTTCAATATAGTCCCATGCAATTGCAGAAATTGTATCAAATTATACGTACTTTTTTGATGGCGTAAGTATAAGAAAGCGAAACTTATCAATCCAATCTTCTTTAAAAACGTTTTTAAACATTTCTTGGCAAGTATTCATGCTTTACCTTGTAGTTTTTGGATATCCAAGGCAGTTATTCCATCCAACAGAAATATAACTGGTTCAATGATTGATATTTCAAAATTATAAAGTCATTTTCATTTCATAAATGCATATATAAACCGTAGACTATGTGAAGACGCTCTGATTACTATGAAGGCGATATTTGCGTATACGTATATGACATCACACATTTTGTAACATTTATATATACATAGAAGTTAAAGCTGATGAAAATATATTTACATAGACTAAACATGAATGTAAAGAAAAAGCTGTGCTTAGATTTTGCTGTTACTTTTGGTTATTTGTGAAAAATATGGTAAACGTTTTTTAAACAAGCCCTCCAACATGGTTTATCGAAACATCAGGGTAGAAACCAGGTATAGTTCTGTAAGACTGAACACTCATTTTACTTTTCATCAAAAGTTAAATTGGTTTTATTTTTATCCAACATTGAGTTTAAAAATAAATATCGCACAACCGTATATTGAGCTTAAATTTGATATTCTTTCAAACAATCCTGTTATACTCTCTAACATTTTCCTTTCCACATAATACATATAAGAAGCCGTTTGAACTTTTTCAAATGATGGATTGTGTTGTCGAGATATGCCCTATTCCAACCAAAATTGTCGTGCTCTAATAATTAAACACCTTCTTAAAATTATGATTTCTTAATTTTTTACAGTCAAAATTTCTTTCACTGACCTACACTTGTGTAAAACTTTGATACAAATCTTATGCTTTCCTGAGAAAACCAAACATTTTTTATCAGTTTTTTTTAAATTATTGTAAAATTATTAGTTTGCAAAAAGATAAGTTGAAGAAAACAGTTTTAGCACTTTTTCACACATTAAGCAGATTTAATCATCGCATTAATTTAACATTTGTAATGTAAAGCACAATAATAATTGCAACAAAGCAATTGTTCAAATGTTAAACAAATGCTGCCTTCGTATCTAATCTTTGTGCGTCAACGAGAGACTAAAATTCCTTCGAAAATGCTACAATCAGTTAAAAGAAAGTTGATTATTGAATCGCGACGCTTATAAGTCCAGACAAAATGTGAGTACGTCTGAAACAGCACAGCTTGTTAGTTAGCCACAAAATGTTTGCTTTGCATAAATTGTCTACAAGAATTAAATACAAGAAAACACGAGAAACCAACTTATATGCATCCGAGTAGTAGGCATGGCTAGTTAGTTAAGTAAAGGGTCATCCGGGTATGACAAAGAAAGTAGGAACAAAGCTGCTGTCCAATGTGCGAATGCGTTTGGTGCTTACCGGCCGCTCTTAAGTAAGCGGCATACTTCAAACCAAAACCACCACACATTTTCCCACATAACTTGACCAAATATATAACGAGATTCTACAGTCGGCCACTTTAGCTTATCATCTTGGTCAGCAAAGAACTAAAATTTTACTAGGTAATGGATGCCTTTTACAAAAATGCATTTAAGGTACTAATACCAGAATAAATGAATATTCCAGATAAAATGCATTTCGAAGCAACAAATTCAGGCCTCTTTTTCTAATACATGCAAAGCAGACCACGAAAAAGAGATCAATAATTTTGCTGTCGTATGCCGTTGTTGCCTACACCGTACCACTACTAACAAAAAGCTAATTGAATTATTTTTCTTTGTTTAAGCAAAGAATAAGCTTATTAATAGGATAGCTTTGAAAGCCCCAAAAATTCTTTTCAAATTTTGCCTTGTATAAAAACGAAACATTATTATTAACGATACCCTGACTTGTGAGTAGCATATTTTCAGAAATTGCCAATTTTTGTGCAGGAGCTAAGCTCGTTTTTAATAATCTTTGAGAAAAGTGCTGATTTATTTTAGTTTCGAGCCTCTTATTTTACCTGTCGATGTACGGAGCGTTGCAGGTACATTGAAATTTCTATTCAGATCATGGTGTCTATTTCATAATTTGCAAAAGTTTTTGTGTTTTAAACACAACTCTCAGTTTTATCGACGGAAACTGAGATTTAGTCGCTCGAATTTCTTTTCTATTGGAAATCTCACCTGAATCATCTCCCCCCAAAAGTGAACATTCATTTTTATTCTGTGAGGTATTTGTTTCATCCAGATTAGTCTCGATTTTACTACGCTGTCTCAAATGATATTGCAGCAACCAGTCGGGATATATATATATATATATATATATATATATATATTGTTTTAATATATTTCTAGACAAATACAAGGTATACAAGACAACCAGATTTGAGAGTCGCATATCTAATTTTGCCCTATTTATGTATGCATTGCGGTTTAATCTTAATTAAATACTTTTCCGTCGTGCTCTGATGATAAAAATACGAGGTCAAAACGCTTTTGGTTCGATACAGAAACAGTAATTGTAGATACGCAATGCGTATTAGTGCTGCGAGCAGAAGGTGCCGTTTGGCGTGAATTGTATAAGTTAAATCTTTGAAGATTGCCTTTCTAACAGAACAGAAACAGGTCAGCAATTTTCCCAGGTGAAATATTTGAAATGCAGCTTAAAATGGTCATGTGCCGAATAAATACCACCACTATGGCGAGAGTTGTACCTGAAACAATTGCTGACGTAGACTTAAATGGAAATAAAGAGGCACCTTTGGCATCAGTCAAGCCTGTCGCTGCTGGTGTGCTGCGAATTTCGACCGAACCATCACCACAAACGTCACTGCCAGCTCGAGACAACTGCACGTTCTTGCCAACATATTCTCTTGCCTGTGTGTCAATGATGGATGAATTCACACCATTTCCATTGTATTCACCAGAAAAGCTGCCTTGCACTGTGGAATTAAACTGTATATTAGGAAAAACCATGCTGCTGCTGCTTGCAAAATCTGGGCTCGAACGGCATAAATGCTGCTCAATGTTTGCACTACCTGTCGCACTCTGTACTACTGCATCTTGACGCCAAACATCGCCAAACCTATTTGACCCAGTAGTCTGAAGTAAATTTACGTTTGGATAATTTAATTAGGAAAAAACACGTTAACGGGAAAATCACTGTTTGTTTAATTACAAAGACGACCAACTAATCATTTAAATACTTCGAGGCAAAGGATAAACGTAGCTGAATTTTAACCGTTCCATACCGCTTAACGTCTGTTACATAAAGTACACCATCTCACCTATGTGTTGGCAATATCATAAGCGATATTGATCCTTTTAAGAAAAGATTTATAGATTTAGAAGTTAATTGGATATTCGTAGAATAGGTATATCCGACTAATGCCTGATTCCAAATTACCTAGTTAGCTGAAATAAATTAATTAACACCTTTTTATGACAAAGTTAAAACATGCTTTATAAGGAGAAAACGTGTTAAAAACGATATTCTGATTACTTTTTGTTACTTATATTGTTTTTATTACTTTTTTACAAGCAGCATCATTTAAAGAGTTCGCTGTACCCGCGACATCTCTAAATGTCTTTTTATCATTTCCTTGAAAACAAAATTTATTGATATCAATTATGTCACGGGACTAAAGGATAACAAGTGCACTTCTGTATGAAATTATTTAATACAGAAAAGGAAAAATAAACAGTAAACTAACTGAAGTCACAGTAACCGACGTTGTCATGCCAAAGTAAACCAATATAATGTGACATGCAAGAAATATCTCTTCGTCACATACTGAGAACTAGGATGACCTAAATCATTCCTGACTTAATTAAAATAAAAGTACACAAATATAAACATGTAGGCTAAAGTTCACAGAAGAAAACACAATTGAGCAGGTTACGAGGCTAATAGCGTAGGCGGCCTAAAACAAAACACCCAAAAATATGCATTAGTATAGCAGTTCGACACAAATTAGCCTAAATAAATCCTAACGGACAAGACTATCTAGGCAATCAAAATCAGTAAAACTGAGGAACACAAAAGTGTTTATATTTGGTTCAATGGTTTAGGAAGAACAGCGTAACACATAAGAATGATGATGATGAGAAACCAGGCAGTCAGTCCGCAATTTGCCTGCACTGCTTTACGTTGATTAAGCAAGGCAACTAGCTCGGTTTATTTGCACTACTACAATATGAGCCAAAAGACAATCGTCTGTGTTCAGTTACATGAGGTCAGCGACAGCCTATAGCTACTTCGGCAATGCTTACCAAAATGTAGGTTGACAAGATAAAATGAAATAATAGAGCAGGTGTGGGCGTATTCTTAGTTAGTATAAATTATTACGATTAAACAATCGTTATCAAAATTACTGGTCATATTGTAAGTTACACTCGGAAAATTCCGCGTGCCACGCACTATGCAATAAGCATTTTTTGCCAAGCACGAAAGCTAAAAATCAACTGAGACATGCATTAGGCATTTAATAAAAATACCTGTCCAGAAGAATTTTTAACAAAAGCTTATTAGTAGACGATAAAACTACTCTATTGCATAAAAAAAATCATTTTGTCTTAAATGTTGAAACTTTTTGCGCAGTGCTGTCCTTCTTGTTGTGGATTTGACCGCATTTTTCTTGTGCGGGACAATTGATAGCACTCATAGGTCGGTAAAATCTTGAATGTTGTTCATTTTTCAGGTACTCTGATTATTGGCCTTGATTGATGGTTTCTCACCTGTCCCTTCCTTTTTTAAGCCTTCCATCAGCTGATTGTCTGAAAATTATTCATTTTGTCTGTTTATTTTTCATATAACATGACATATTACACAGTTGGTATAAAGCGTAACATGTGTTTTTGGTTGATTCTAGGTAATAACACGTTTTATATTACAAAAAGCGTCCGCACACCTGAGAGAGCACTTTGAGCTGCTGAAAACATGCTGACAAGGGTAACTTATAGACAAACCTTAGAAAATTCGAATGATAATGATATGCGAAATGCCATATCGAAACTTTACCCGTCAACGAAGATTAGACCGTACCTCATTTCCAGTGGTTAGTATGGACGATGTTGAAGCCATCGGAAGAAAGGGACGAATCCCCACCCAGCCACCACGAAGACACACTCGATGCATACTCGGAAATGGGTATCAATCGGCTATTTGCGAGACTGATCGTGCAGAGCAACAACACGCGAGCGGAAACGGCGGAGATTCAACATTTAAAGCTCGTACTGTGCAACCAATCAAGAAATGTGTTTAGCAGTTGGTGCTAGTCCTTCTCTTTGCCAGCTATACTTAGTCGAAACTGGTGATAAAATCCCTCTCTTGAGCAATGTTCCATAACGACCTACGTAGCGTGTTTAATAACTACTGCATTTGAATAAATAAACTCTGTAGAACTTCTTCTTTAATTATAAATGAAAAAAACAACATTTCTTTCACTGTGTTCAATAAATCTGCTTTATCATAAACATGTCTTAACACAAGTTTTTGTTTCTCAATTCCGACTAGAAATGAAGAAAAATGTCTGAAATAGAAATTATACGCGATATTCTGAAGAACTCTTGGTCGAAATGAAACTAAGAGCGTTTATACAATGACGCTAATTTTTAACATTCGATTTACTTTATTGATACGCCCTGCCTATACTAAGTGCTATACTCATTGATCTTACACCATCGTCCATCATGAAATCTATTTGTCCGAAATAGTAATGATAAAATATAATGATGATGATGGATTTTATTTAAAACCCAAATATGTAGCGTTACATTTCTATTACATTAATCAGTAATGACAGATTTGGCATGGTTAGTTGGAACTTTGGCTCCACCTAAAGGAAAAATTGACTAACCAAGTTACATTAGTTAGTATATAACCGAAAATTGTGTGTAGTGTAGTGTGCGGCAGGATAGCTCAGTGGTTAGAGCACCAGATTCCGAAGCAGACGTGCCCAGGTTCGCATCCTGTCCGCGGCAAATTCTGGCCAGTACTTGATGAGTTCCCAATAAGGACGAAACCGGTCTACTGCTGAATTGCCTTTCTACACTATACAATTCTTAGTTTATACTGACATATGTAAGTAATTAATGGGTCAGGTGTTTATATCAAGACCGCAACCTTGATTATGATAATTGTTATCACCACCCGCGCAACCAATGTTCGTTTAATTATATAAATGTTTATTTCAATACCACTTTCCCATGTAATGTGGTGTCTGTTCAGTAATGACAGATTGGGCATGGTTAGTTGGAACTTTGGGTCTAAATGGATGCCATATGAGCTCCACCTAAAGGAAAAATTGACTAACCAAGTTACATTAGTTAGTATATAACTGAAAATTGTGTGTAGTGTAGTGTGCGGCAGGATAGCTCAGTGGTTAGAGCACCAGATTCCGAAGCAGACGTGCCCAGGTTCGTATCCTGTCCGCGGCAAATTCTGGCCAGTACTTGATGAGTTCCCAATAAGGACGAAACCGGTCTACTGGATGAATTGCCTTTTGTACACTATACAATTCTTAGTTTATACTGACATATGTAAGTAATTAATGGGTCAGGTGTTTATATCAAGACCGCAACCTTGATTATAATAATTGTTATCACCACCCGCGCAACCAATGTTCGTTTAATTATATAAATGTTCATTTCAATACCACTTCTCCATGTAATGTGGTGTCTGTTCAGTAATGACAGATTGGGCATGGTTAGTTGAAACTTTGGGTCTAAATGGATGCCATATGAGCTCCACCTAAAGGAAAAATTGACTAACCAAGTTACATTAGTTAGTATATAACTGAAAATTGTTTGTAGTGTAGTGTGCGGCAGGATAGCTCAGTGGTTAGAGCACCAGATTCCGAAGCAGACGTGCCCAGGTTCGTATCCTGTCCGCGGCAAATTCTGGCCAGTACTTGATGAGTTCCCAATAGGGACGAAACCGGTCTACTGGATGAATTGCCTTTTCTACACTATACAATTCTTAGTTTATACTGACATATGTAAGTAATTAATGGGTCAGGTGTTTATATCAAGACCGCAACCTTGATTATAATAATTAATCAGTTTAGTCAGTAAAATAAAGCACACATTTAAAATGTGTAGAGCTGAAGACTTTGCTTTGATTCTAAATAACTTTTCGTAGACGCTTAGCAAACAAAAAGCAAACAGAAGACTAGGCTTCATTAGTTAGCTTGATGTGTTATATTCAGTATCTAACAACAAGCTTTTTGTCCAGACATAAATGAACAAACAGAGTTTGAATTATAGGCGGTTTCTAGCATCTAAGAGGCACAGCCTATGAATCCTCATGTCCGTAGTAGTACTTTTTTTTAATTCCGAGCACAACGTGAAAACCGGAAACCGGAAATATTTCCCATTAATTAGTTGATCTTAGAACATTAAGTATGATTTGTCATAAAAATAAGATGAACCAATGTGGTTAAACTTGGGTTTTTGATAGTCTTACCAATTAAATTGACTCTCATAACAATTTTGGTCATGGGAGCTCTAAAATGTGCAAAAAATTTCGTTTACTTTATTTACAATAATTGATTGCGCGGGTGGCGGTAAAAATTCTTTAAATCAAGTTTTCGAGCTTGAAGTAAATACCAAACCCATTGTATTTAACCAGTCGTCGAACAACATAACTTTATTTTATCTTATTGAATTGAGGTATTCGTATTAACTGTTGCTCTTTTTTAAAACATCTATAATGGCCACTGTGAAATTTACGTTTAGAAAATTTATTCGAGCAATGCTCATTTTCTAGACCTGTTAACCACTCAGTTGTCTTGTTTCGACAATGTTCGGCAATTTATTATTATTGATAACAATAAATAAATCAGATTGAAGACAATATTATCAATAAAGTTATTTACATGCTTGTCAAATTTATACATTAACGATAGAAAATAAACGAATTTCACATATTATCGAACCAATTAAATTATGAATTCCTGTTAAATTTTGGCATAATCTATCCTCTACTTGTACATGTGAGGCTCATTTACTCATAAAGAACAGTTAAATCTGAGGAAGACATTTCAGTGCTGAATTCGAAAATAATAACTATTAATGCTGATGAGATTATTGCCCATTAAAGTAAAGTTTAAGGCAAATCGACAAAATTAACTAATTTCCATTTATTCCCGATGAACAAAATGTATATTACATCACAAAACATTTGTGCTGTTTTATACGTGACATCCCGGACATGTCACGTTATATATCTATATATATATATATATATATATATATATATATATATATATATATATATGAATGTGTGTGTGTATTTCCAGTATAATCTCAATATTGCATTAGGTAGCAAAGTACTTAATCCAAATGACCGGCTTCATTACTATTGGGACCTCTTCAAGTATTGCATAGAATTTGCTGCAGGTGGGATACGAAGATGGACTTATTTGCTTCATTTTATGTGACTCTAACCATTTTGCTGCATACTTCACGCACAATGAAGTAGTATACCAAACTTTATTTTATCTGAAGCAATATTTAGTTCATAATGATTATGTACATGTAATCAATATCCTGCCATTAAAGTACAAATCAATATAACTTCCGTAAGTGGCATGATATAAGTTGTGTAATGACAGATCGCAGGTGGTTAGTCAGGTCTTCAAGCATTAAGTAATTCCAAACAGGCTCGACCTGAAGAAAATATAATTTGCTAAATGAATTAAAATTGCATGTAGTAAGCCACATGAGTAGCGCAGGAAATAGAGTCACAGACTCCAAAGAAGATGTTCCCAGGTTTGTTTCACTTCCGCGGTAAATTCTCACCAATTCTTGAAATGCACCTACTCAAGGAGAATGCAGTCTACAATATACATATAATCAAATTCCTGTAATTAAACTTTCAAATCATTATCTATAAACATATATATATATATATATATATATATATATATATATATATATAATTTTTATATTTAAAATAAAGTCCATTGGGTTATCTAGTAATAAGTCATTAATTATTCAGTAGGAAGAAAAACGCACATATAAACTAGATGAAGATAATTTTATTATTCATATTCTAGCTAAGATCTTAAGAAGTTAATTTCGTTTAGGCTTAACTCCATAAAAACTTAAATTTCATTTGAATAATCATGGTTTTCCAAATAAATGGAAGAAAATTTGTCGAAGTTTTATTCTTTCTGGCGAATAATTAATAATGTATTATCAAGGAACACAATGGATATTAGTTCAATAAATATAAATAAATATAATATTCATAAGGTACAGGGAAACTGATTCTGCTAATATACGATACAAATACTCACATTCAATCCAAGAGCATCTTCAGTGCACCCCGGACAGCTTAAGTTATGACAATCTCTCGAAATATCCATCAGCCACGCGCCTCCTCCTGTATTTAGGTTTGTGTCGCTGCAAATTGTAAGGGTTTTCGGCGATCGACCTGTAATGGTTTGCTTTTGTTTAGTATGATCTCGCAGATCAAAGTCAAGCGACAACGAATGGTCATTCGAAAGGAGTGATACATTTTTTTGCATATTGTTTGATCCAGTAGTTGGTGTGAATTCTTGAAATAGCTCTTTAGTAGTTGAAGTATTGGGCTCGAAATATTGACACATAGGTAGGTTATTATCAAGTAAGCATTGCGTTCGATCGTCCTTTGTTAACGATATGGCGTGGTCTATTTTTAACTCATCCGTAGTTAAGGAATCGGTATTCAGGTCTGAGGTCGAAACAAAAGACAACGGCGAACCGTCAATGAACAGGTTAGGGGCCAAAAGCTTTTGACGGTTTTCCATTGATTGACTTTTCTGTTCCATGTTCTCTGGCACCAAATTGACATTTTTATTGGTATCGTTAAAATACATAGAGCTCGAAATATGAGAATGCGGAAAATGCTTGCTGTAGTCCACAGACTATAAATAAGTAAAAATTTGAAAAAATTTTTTTTAACTCTCTTATATTTCAAAATTTTTAAGGGAATTTTGCCAAATATTTTGCAACAGAAAATACAAAAATAACATAGTTAATCATATAGATACATACATATACATAAAAGCAAACACTAACGAATACATACACACATGCATACATAAATAAAAACAAATATTAATATATAAATAAATACATACAGACATACATACATTCATGCGCACATACGCACATATTTAATACATACATACATACATACATACATACATACATACATACATACATACATACATACATACAAACATACATACATACATACATACATACATACATACATACATACATACATACATACATACATACATACATACATACATACATACATACATACATACATGCACATACATACATGCACATACATACATGCATACATACTTTCATAAATATATACAAACATACATATATACAGTACATATGTATACATACATGTATATATATATACATATATACATATGTATTTATGTTCATACATACATATATACATCATATATATATATATATATATATATATATGTACAACAGTAGAAATAGTTAGTAATAATGAGCTCACGAGCACCAGTATAATAAATTGAAACCCAAAATGTATAAATATGTATGATTGTATAAGAGATGATTAGTATTCACGAAATAAATGGCCTTATCCAGTTTGTTATTTGTGTTGTTTTTCTAATTATAAGAATATATATATATATATATATATATATATATATATATATATATATATATATATATTCATATATACATACTTACTTACATACATATATATACATACATGCGGTCCTACGTATGTTTATTCTAGCGAACATGATTTTGCAAGTATAAATCTTTAGATAAATACAAACTGCCATACGTACTTCAATATTAACGTTGTCGGCGTTTAATAATGAATTACATTCGATCATAATTATAAAGTCTATTTTTTTAAACAAAATTCATAACTAACTTTAAAATGTAAATAATAGTTCATTAAGGTATAATATTCAGTCTGTAAGTCTTAATGTTCGGAAGAATGCAATAATTACATACTGAGCAAAGCTTGCGAATTTAAAAATTTGTTTAAATTGGACCACGAGATAATACCAAAATCAGCAGGAAATAAAGGTATAATTTCATAAGCACATTCATTTCGTGCATACTGGCAGCTCATCAGAGGAGTCGGTACTACGCTCTTTACTCTTTATATATTTGGTAAATTTATGTTGGTTAATTTGACGAAACAAACCTCTAAATAAATGCCTACCCATGTAATAAACCGGTTAGCTTAATTTAAAGATTTTGGCAATGCGTCATGGAGAGCAACTAAATTTGTATTAAATATATCTTGGCAGCACAATATGTCATCACAAAGCTTTTGGAGATACCGAATTTGTACATGATAAGAGAAAAACGGTTTAAAATAAAAATGGAAAACTTGCTTTAAACACCGACCCCAATATATATATATATATATATATATATATATATATATATATATATATATATTGTAAACTAATCTCCTCTTCGTTATGCTGGTCCCTTGTTTGTGCAATTTACACCACTCCTTTTGCGTAACGTCATTTGGTGTGTCATCGCTTTCCTTTTAATTGCGTCCGTAATTGATGGATGTGTCGTATTTTGCGAAACGTTGGCTATTTTTGAAGGCCTGTCAGTTATGACTTTGTTCCAGTCCAATTTAATTTCTTTTTGAATTATTTTCTGCGCGTTTAAGCACGTTTAAAGCTAGTACAGCATAACGAAGAGGAGATTGTTACAACATGTACAGGGATGAACGAATGCACCAACCAAATGTTGGCTTGTATACTGCAAGACTACAAACACACTTACACACCATCAAAAGAACAACGGTAACAGAGAGAAGAGTAAACGATACTATAAAAGTAATTCATCCTTTGGAAAAATTTCGTCTTTATTGGGAACTCTTCAAGTATTGTCCAGATTTTGCCGCGAATGGGGCTCCAAACAGAGAACGTGCCTCCATCCATTGCTTCAATCTGCCGTACGCTACACATAATTACCACGATACACAAACATTTCAGCTTTAGTTAGCCTGCGGCAGGCTGGCTCAGTGGTTAGAGCACCAGGTTCCTAAGCAGAGGTGCCCAGGTTCGAGTACTGTCCACGGCATATTCTGGGCAGTACGTGATGGGTTACCAATAAGGACGAAACCCGTCTACTGAATGAATTGCCTTTTCTAAACTATACAATTCTTAGTTTATACTGACATATTTAAGTAATTAATGGGTCAGGTGTTCATGCTGCATCTTGTTGATCTTGGAGGTCAAACTAGCAATCTCCAATCTGTCTTTACAGGACAGAAACCACAACATCTGGTGAAACGGTATTGTATTAAATGTTTGTACATTTAAACATTTTTTGATGGCGTATGTACTGATAAGTATTATTTATATCAAGATTGCGCGCTTAATATATACACCAATCCAATTATATACATTTATCAGCATAAAGTAAGCATTGCGTAAAATATCAATAGACCAGTTTGGTTCTTATTGTCGACCTGATCAAAATCTGTCCATAATTTTGCAATGAACCAGGATTAAGTCTGAAAAAATTTTCTTTTATGTCTCTGACGATGCATTACTTCACCCTGTCGCACACTGCACAAACTTTTCAGTTTTATTGTATCTTTAAGATTTTCGTTGGTCTTTTTTTCGGGTGGAGCTTATGTAGTATCGCGTTCGAAACGAAGTTGTAGCAAGCCATGCCAAATCTGTCATTACGCAACATACATTACGGCACCTTGAGAATTTTTATTCAATTTAAAAGATATAGTTTTTTTTAATTTATTGCAATGACGGCGATAAAATTTATTTAAATGAGGTTAGAAAGCATAATTTATAAACCTATTCCATAATTTCTATATCTGGCGAAATAAAATAAGTATTGTATATGGCAGCAAAGGCAATTTATCCAGCAGACCGCTTTTGTTCTTGTATAAATCTCGTTTAAAACTGCCAGTAGTTCGACTCACAGACATTGAAGTTAATTTGCTCAGGTCGAAGCCCCAATCGCTGGAAATTTGTAGATAGTACTTGACAAATTGTTAATAAAGAACAAACGAGTCTAGTGGATGAACTGATTTTGCTAAACAATATAATATTTAGTTTATACTAACATATATATATATATATATATATATATATATATAATTGGATTGGTGCTTTTTTCAAGTTCGCAAACTTTTTATCACTAGCCAAGTATTCAAAAATTGTTTAATACTTTTGGTATTCGTGTTTGAATAATATTCGTAGTACGTTTTATTTATTTACGGAAATATTGTCAGATACAATAACTTTTTCTTATTAGTTGTCAATTCAAGAGTGCAATAATTGAACGACTAATCATTCGAGTGCAACAACCACGGTTAAGGCAAAAAACGCTAACACGCTATTTCTGCTCACAAAAGTTGGGCTTCAGTTGGCTAATCTACAAAGCCTCATATTTGGCTAAATCATTTCTATTATTTTTTTAAATTAATTATCTGGAAGGCCAAGTCCAATGAAAATAGGTGCGAGGTTTCAACGATATGTTGCGCAATTGCAGATAAGTTATTATCATTTTATTTAAAAAAAGGCGTTCGAATCGCGATTTACTTTCAATCTGCTAATTAACCGTGTCGTTCATCGGGTAGCGTAAGTTGATCGAAAACTCACGCACGTATATTGGTAAATAATATCTGTGTGTTTGACAAATTACGTGCTTTGCTTTTCCTGAATACTTCGGTTTCTTCGGTTAAACCCTTTTAGCATTTGTCTAAATAAATGGTCTAGGAAAGACATTAGACTATATAACGGTTCTCTTTTTTAGAATATGATTTACTCTTTCAAGCAGAGCTAAAAAATCTACGAATTCGTGACAAGCATCCGCGAGTCGTTCATATTTTATATTGAAATTAAACGAAATTGCTATAATGCAAATACTATGCAAACTAGTATTGTTCAAAGTCATGTATGTCACTTTGTAATGATATGTTCTTATAATGCCCTGGGATAATCTATGCTAACTCTGTATATCGAGGGCATCCCATTGCCACAACGTCCATCTTCTTATGGATACTTCAATTTAAACGAAATTGTACATCATTTTTGCATAATAAAATAAGCTTGATCTGGCGCTAGTACTATAATGGCAATGTTTTCGTCGATTGTAAAATTTGTAGACTAAGACATATCATCTTAGGACAACATAATATTGTTCTTATATCGCCATCCTAAATTCTGTTAGACAACTCAAAAGAATCGGAAACAAAATAGTTACCTAGTTGTATACGCAATGGTTCCAATGCATAAAATACAGAATTTACTATCAATATTATTGGTCTCATGGTAAATACTTTTTTGTGTTTTCATAGACTGTACATTGTTTTTGGAGATGATCCGAATGCCTTATGCTTCTATGTAAAGAAATTATTAATTAAACAAGCATCGGACAAGATTTTAATTTCCTTAACTGCCTTCCGTTCAACAATGTCTATATCATCTGAGAATATAAATCAAGATTTCGAGCTTCATATAAACCCCAATTCTATAATAAATACATTTATCAAAATAAACTCAGCATCGTGTAACGTAGGAACGAAAATTCATCCAGTCGACCTGGTTCATCCTAATTTGGAACTGTTTAAGTTCTGTGCATAATTTGACGCAGGCAGGGTTCGAAACTGGGCACGTCTGCTTCGAAATCTTTGAATTCAACCACAAAACCGCGCTGCCGCCTGCTAGATACAATGTTCAGCAATATAATAACTAACGTAATTTGGTTAGTCTTTTTTCTTTTTTTGAGCGCATATGGCATCCCTTTAGACCTAAAGTTCCAACTAATCATCCCCAATCTGTCATTATAGAACAGACATCACCCTATATAGGGGAAATGTATTTAACTGATCATTTATATAATAAAATAAACAATGATTGCGCGGACTGGAATAACAATTTATTCAATAAAAATTGCGAACTTGATATAAAAACCTAGCTCATTAAGTAAATGCATTTCAGTGTAAACTAAATTTTATAAAATGTAGAAAATATAATTCATCCAGTAGACCGATTTCTTTCTTGTTGAAAGTTTTTCACGTATTGTCCAGATATTACCGCGGATAGGGCTCGAAGCCGTGCACGTCTGTATCGGAATCTGTTAGCCACCTTGCCAAACACAAAAAACATCTAAATAGATGCCATATAGAATCCAATTATATAGGGGGCTAACCTTGAAACCTTAGTTGTTAAATTACAGAAAATTGTGAGTAATGTGCGGCAGGGTGGCTCTGTGATTAGAGAAACATTTTACGCAGGAAACGTACCCAGGTACAGGCCACGTCGCAGCAAATTCTAGACAGTTTGTAACGTGTGCCCAATAAAGACTTAACTGGTGTACTGGATGAATTTCTCTTCCAACACTATGCAATGCTTTGTTTACACAGACAAATGAATTTACATAATGGGTCAGGTGTGTATATTTAAATATCGCAATCGTGATTAAAAAAGTTAATATAGACGAGTTTTGTCCTTAATGAGAATTCTTTAATTACTGACAGAAATTTTACTACATTATTCAACAATTGGTTAAATAAAATGGAATTAGTGTTTACTTCAAGCTCGCATATTTGATTTAAATAATTGTTACCATCACCCGCGCATTCAATGATTGTTTAATTGTGTTAAAAATATACATGTGGCGATCGATTCAAAAAAGTTAATGCTTGTGACTGCACAGAAATTGTACAGCCGACATTTTCAGTCAAGTAAAACGTATGCGAGACTACTAGAAGTGAGAGACGCATATAAAATTTTTCTTTCGATATATATTTGCATTGTGGTTTGATCCTCGCCAGTCAGTTTTTTGTCGTATTCTGATCATGGTGATGATGCTGATGATGATGATGGTGATGACGATGATAATGATGATGATGATGATGGAATGTGAATACGCGTCAGTACGTGTACCTGAGGGTAGTTTTGCTATGTTGTTCGACGACTAGTTTAATACAATGTGATTGACGTTTCTGAGAAGTAAAATATATGCAGTTATGTGTAAGCCTTTTTGCACCTAGTAATAAATTAGGTCAAATTTTAGTAGAAAAAGAAGCAGAATTTAAGATGAACTCATTTGACAGAACATATACATGTTCGAGATGGCACCGCGCCATATATACCGTGACAAATGTATAATTGGTATTGATCGTATTGTCGGTTTCTACTAATGAGATAACAGAAGCGCGAAACGCAGGTGTAAATGAAGTTATAGCGTGCCCTTATGCACGCCTTGGCTTATCATTGTTCCAATAAATATTAAATATTCTTTTGAAATTCGAGCCTTAATACAATTCATAATATCCTTTCTATGTGCAAAAAGGCATCTCGAGAACAAATCATGAAGTAGTGACATGGGTAAATGGGCTCAATATATATGCGGTATGATGATGATATTTTCCTTGTCCTTTAAAACAGGTCGCAATCACGAACACTGGTTCAAAGTTTCAAAAAAGCACATAAGAATATCGGTTTCACGTCAGAGCACGAGAAAAATGACTGTCTGCCTTTCCTAGATGTACTATTAAAGAAAGAAACTAATGGTAAATTAAACAGAACAATTTACCATAAACAAACATGGTCTGCACAGTATTTGCATTACAGCAGTTTTGTGCCATTTCAATATAAATTATCAACAGTTCGCGGTTGCTTTTCAAGAATTGACAGGTTGGTTAGTCAAGATTCTAAAGAAAATGAATATAATAAAGCAATTAACGATTTAATGTCTAATGGCTATCCCAGACAATTAATTTAATCAATTATTAAAAGGGGAGTTAACCAGAAACAGACGTATTATGGGCCAGAAAAGAAAACAGTCTACCTGAACATCCCATTTAAAGGGGATGCAGTTTCCCGAATGGCACAAAAGAAAGTTGAAGCAGCATTGACACGTACATTTAATGCAGCCAAACTGCGAGTGTTATTTAGGGTAACACACTTGCCTTTACCAGCAATCAAAGAGAAACAGCCGTTAATGTCGATATCAAATATTATTTACCAATATACATGTGCAAGTTGTCGATCAACTTACGTAGGCCGATCGACCAGACGGTTAATTACTCGAATGAGAGAACATTGAAACTTAAATGTCGGTTTTAATTCAAATGGTGAATACACGTCTGCAATTGCACAACATATTGTTGAAAAATCACATGTATGTTCTCCAGACGTAGCATATAAAATGTTTACTAAATGCAATCACAAAAGGAGCTACCACATACGAAGTCCTATGGATAAAAAAATTGCAGCCGGATTTATGCATACATATTTCTACTTTGTTTTGCCTTTCAATTTATATATAAAGAGATGTTCATTTGTAGATACTTGAGAAGAAATTAAAAAAGCGATTCTTGTATCTGATAAAATTTCTTTTTATATTTGTACATGGATAGGGTACAATGAAATATTAAATAATTGTATATGTATATTAGTTTTCCACAACATAATATATATATATATATATATATATATTTTGTATATATATATATATATATATATATATATATATATATATATATATATATATATATATATATATATATATATATATCTGCCAGGATTTCCACTGACGTTGATTGAGGCCAGAATGCATGGATGTAATGGAGTCGCATTCATTAAAATTGATTTTATTTTTAATTTTGTCAATATTTACTCTAATAACAAAACCAAGGTTTTATAAAGCTGTACGGGTAGGATTTATATTCTTTCAAGTAATTTGGCTTTAGAAGCGTACTTCTATATACTTGCTATACTATTATTTTAACTGCTACTTGAATACGCATTAGTATGTTAAATTGTACTGTTCACCTTTCTCATACTGAAATTAAAATTTTATTTAGGTATATCTGGTAACGTTTTAAAGCACATGCTTTGATTTAATAGAATGAATAACGCAGTTAAGCACCTTGTCAGGCGTCAATTTCAATTGATGAGGGAAAGACCAAAACAAATATATGGCACTGTCGAATGATCTCGTAAATGAATATAAACGTATAGAGTAGTCTACTGACAGTGCAACTAGAAATACTTTAAAATAAAACAGAAATAAATCATTAAAATCCCGAAATTGTAGAACTTTTAAGCACAACAGTATTTCGGCAATAGTGTAACGAAAAATCTGTTAAAATCAACTAAATTTCACCGACCAGAAATATTCAACGGTGTCTAAGTATCACAAATGCTCTGATATGCTTGACGGAGACGAGTTTGTATCCAAGACATTAAAGAGTTCCCATCTAATCCGTGTATAAGTGAGGTAAATATTAACTTAGATTTCGCCACGCGTTTGCTGAATGAGAAGTTAGACAAGTATATAATTCAAAACGTCTGATTTTTTTATATAGCCACATATCCCAAAACTGATAGTAACGCAGGAACAGTTTTGATCAATTATTGGGATAATTTAACAATAAAGGATTTTTTTAAATCAACCGTCTTGTAGACATGTTTTACAATTACATACTCAACAATTACGCAGGTGGCGATAAAATGATTTAAACCATGAGATATATACCACACCTATTGTATCCATATGACAACTTGTTTCTACAAATTAAAAGATAACTTTACATTTATTTGGCTCAACTCGTGTAACCTCATTAATACAAAAATATTTTGTCCCAACCAAAATATATGCTTTATTTGAAGTCCGTAATAAAATAATTTTATCTCGTTTTTGCAATCCACAATAATTGTAAAGAAATGTCTTAAATTTTAAATATATCATTTATACTCTTTTCCAAAACCTGCAACGTCTAGTATTACTTAGTATTCCATATATATCTTTATATATATATATATATATATATATATATATACATAATGCGAAGGAGCTATATTCTATGTTAATCGAGAGAGGAAACGGTTTTATAAAGACGTGTGGGAGCACAAGGAAATGCATTTTTATCAGAGACATCAGACAGTAACAGAAAATTTACCTTATAATAAGTATTAATTAATTTAAACATATTGGTATATACGTATTTATGTTTATCAGATTTGAGATTGATATCCATAGATTTAAAGCTATACTAAATAGGTTACACTAAAATGCTCGAATAATAAAAATTAAATTTTGTGTAAAACTAAAAATTGCCTACAAAGTGCAGCTAGGATATCGTAGAAATAAGTTTTAAGATTATCAATCGTATGTACAGAGATTTAAATCACGGTGGTGACGATTCAGTACTTGACTAGATCAAAATAATAAATAAAAATAAAACAATAATTATTATTATTATTATAATTATACCAATTATTATTATGTATTATTATTATTATTATTATTTTACGATTGCATCATTTCTGTCAAACTGACTTTAACGTGCTACGCAAGCCATAATCATGTAACGCAACATTTATTGCCAAATTCAGGCGAATTAAAAATCATAAACAAGAAATGTTCTTTGGTATTATATTGAACGTTGGCAGTGTAAATGTAAGCTATTGGGTGTTAAATGTATGCAGTTCGCGCATCTCTAAGGCTCCTGTTCCACTACTCTTGGGCAGACTAATGACAAAAGGGAGGCACGGTTAACGTATCTCTGAATAAGCCTGTTTGCTTAATTTCATTACGCAGCCGTAAATCTTCAAGAGCATAATTACTGGCAGGCAACGCTTTAATAAAAAGACATAGAAAAGATATTCATTTGAGCAAATTTGCTACCTACATTAGGCATATTATTATGCGGACGATTGAAATTTATAAATCAGCTGTTGACCAAAACGAACCGAGAAACTTCTATAGCTGGCACAGTGGCGAAATAAGAGTTGCGCATACTTTTGGTAGACTTATTATTTTTAAATCAAGTTTCAGAGCTTGAGATAAGCGCCAAACGCATTGTATCTAATAATTCGCAAAGCATCTAAACTATCGTCGTACTGAACATATTCAATGAGGAAGAAAATTTTGTTATTTTGTGCCACTGATTTAAAATTAAGCTATTTGTGTTTATCTCAATTTTTCAAGCTTGTTATAAATAGTTATTAACGCCTGCTCAAACAATAATCGTTTATTTGGTTATTTATTGGTGTTTTAACTATTGCGCAAGTGGCGAAATGTTAACTTCAATCACACGGCGAGCGTTTTTGGTTTTGGGTTTTTGCTATTTTGCTATATTAACATTTCATGAGTCAGTCAAGAAATAAACTAGCAAATAATTGGGTTATTTAATTTTACGTGCTAGCTATAATTTCCCGATGAAAAATTGCAATAAAAACCAGAACATTTTGTGTTCTCGTTGCGTTACGGCATGGTTTAATTTAAAATTATTTAAGATAGTTAATTAACTCACCATTTATCTTTTCTATGCAAATTTCGCATTGATTTATTGGAAGAAATTTATTGATTTTTACATTAAAATGGTAGATTCAACGTAATAATGAATACAAAATACGAATATAACTAAATAAATACATATATTTTATACATTAAAGAAAGTGATTCGAAATTTTAATCTCTCTTTATTAAGATGCTATGGAAAATGCAAACGAAGACATTTGAAAAAGAAAGCACAGATATCAATATTTTAAAAGAAACCTACTTGTTCTGAATTATATTTGACACTATCACTTAACGCGTCAATGTTGGAATTAAACATGACTTGCTCATTGTCCGTCGAGAGAGAGCCAAAGCCAGAGAGCCGCTTCTGTTCGTAATTATCGGCATTTAACTCGAAATCGACTGATAGATTGTGGTGAGATTTTGATGGCTGACAAATACCATGCATAGCAAAATATGTCACCATTTCCAGTGATTTGTTAGGCATAAATTGAGAACTATTACAGGCATTTTGACCATTCCAAAGTGATGAAGCCGATTGAGGATTATAAAGTGTATAATTTTCGGCTCGCGACGAAATTTGCTGTTGTGTTTGTGGTAACTGTGGCGTGTTAGCTGGAAGCTGCTCTTTGCCTTGATTGAAGTATGCAATCAAGCCACTTGGTCGCGGCAACAACGGCCCACCAAACGATGTAGGACTGCTCGAGGAGCCGCGCAGTGGACTTGGCGATGGAAATCGGTTCATTCCCGGTATAGGAAGTGAACCTCTGTCGCCACTGCTACAAAACCTGATGCCAAAATTATTTGAAAAGTTGTTATTTCTTATGTTGTTGTTGTTGTTTATGTTAGTTGGTGTGCTAAAACCAGTAACTGCGACGCCCAACGCTCTTCCACTGCCCACAGTTGGGCAACTTAACTTCTTGTTCGAACCCGTGAGGGGATTGGGTGAAGTTGCCCTACTCGCACTCACAGCTCCACATCTCAGCCCTGTGGGTCTGATAATCGGCACTTGCAGTAAATTTGATTGGTTTCTAGCCTGATTCACTTTCTCTTGCACTGTAGGAAACGAAGCAAGGCATTGCTCATTACCACGATGTTGCGGAATGCCAGCGATATTTGGCGTCAGGTTTGTAACCTAAAATTGTTTTTAAACATGTTTAAACATTTTTTATTAATAATGTATTTTTGTTGAAAATTAAAAATTTAATTTACCCTTTTCGTGCATAACATGATAAATATATAATAAAACAAAACGTCTGAATATGAAGGAATTATTACTATGAAATATGGAAAATTAACTAATTGATTTATAATAATATTATTATGATACTTACTCGTTTTTTGCTATTTGTGGGTTGTAAACAAACCAAAGGTCGTGTCCATTTACCAATACGAAATAATTGAAAACAACTCAAAATGTACTTAGCTGATGACTCCAATTATTCAACCCTACGAATATAAAAATCTGATTGTCAGAAAGATTAAATTATAACTGCAAAAATATTCTGGTCAGTATAATGTAAACATTGCACAAGGTGGCAGATGACATTCATCGAGTAGATCGGTTTGGTCCTTGCTAAGAACTCTTCAGGTATTCTTAGAATTTTCCTCAACCGGGCCTTGACCCAAGGCGTAGTCGCTTCTGAGTTTAGCAAGCATAGAATTACGCCAACTCTGTTGCAAACTACACACGACTTGTAATCGAATACCAAAATGTTTCTGATTAGTCTTCTCTTCAGGTGGAACATGTTTGGCATCCCTTGAGAACAGAAGTTCTAAATATAAAAAAGTTTCATCAACACAACATTATCATCTCCTGGCAACGAATCTCCAACTCCAACAACAATTAACTAGAATCCAGACCAGACAAAGCCACCCCCTCAACCAGAATCAACATAATTCGATCGGATTGGCAACAAACTGAATGGGGGAGAACAGCTGCACATACGGAAACAGAAATTTCGAAACAATTTGAGCATTAAACACTGCAATCCGCACCTACGCTGTTACCAAGAGGAGAAAACAAAATTGCGGAACAAGAGAAAAAACAGAAAGACTAAACTCGTGAAAATAACATTCGTACACATAACAGACAACAATGCCAGTAAGCACGAAATGAATGTGCATGAGATTATACTTTCCGTTCATGCTGCCTTTCGTTTATCCTTCTGGTCACAACTGAACTAATTTGTTACTAGATTCGCAACACCTAATACATACTTGCATATATATTAGCTCTTCGCAACAAACAGTATTTAACAATGCGAACAGTTGGTTAACTCTCAAGCCATCAATACAAGAATGACCAGATCTCAGACATCACTTTGCAGTACGGCGACAAAGAACACTCATGAAAAACAGGCAACACAATACAGAGACACATCTGCATACACACTTAAGAATTGCCACCAAACAAGAAATAGAAGTGTAAACCAATTCAGATTTGTTGCTACCCATTTAATCAATATATATATATATATATATATATATATATATATATATATATATATATCATGATCTCAGTTTACAGTGTAAATAAGAATTATAAAAGCATATATAGACAAATGATATGCACTCTGGCAAGAGTGAATGAAAATTTCTACGGCATCTGCCTAAACATGACTGCTCATAGTTAATATTCAAATTGTAAAAAGCATTAAATAAAGATTTCAGTTTAATTTGTCTATCACACGATTTAGGGACAGTTTTGTGTTGGAAGTGACCAGTTGCGAAAAATGTGAACGCTGACGATAGACGCAATCTAACCATTTTACTCCAACTTGTCTCACCTTCTTGCTGTAAGTGAATATGCGTCGGTTTTTCATTAGTTTTGTAACATTCAAAATAGGTTTCAACGAATATTGAATGTATTTGAATTAAAACACGTTATTTTAATGATATATTTTTGTCTGCGATATCTGCATAAATGCTGAATAAACGCGTAATAACTTTAATAAATGTCGTCGGAAAATTCGAGATACAATTGAAAACAATACAGATGATACAATACATTTTCTAGGCATGTTGCTCAGACGCAGAGCTGATGGCACATTGTGTAAACCAGTCGTCCATAATAAATACTGACAGCGCAATAGAAACATTGCGACGGCTACTGTACATTGAAAAGGAAAAACTTTTAGTTAAGGAATTATGTAATCGGGCATTCTGAATTCGTTCACCTGATTGTGGTTAGATTAAGCATGCGTAATACTTTCGACAGTAATTTATAGATACTAGTCAACTATATGATATATTGAAATTCTGAGCAGAGCATTTGTACAGTTAAGAAGGCACCGGCGTATATTCACAACACTATAAATCTAAAGAGGCAACGAAGTGTATAAAAGATTGATTGTGTCCAGCGTTGACGTTCATCTACCTTGAGCTCAACATAGTTTAGTTTGCATCTACCACTAAACTTCATATACCTAATAGAGAAAAAAAATTCACTGTAATATTCATCTAACGTTATCTACAATCGGAATTTTAACGGTGAGCAATCCATTTTTGAAATTTGAATTCACCTTTTTTGAGTGCATACCAACTTGAGGTAGGCAAAAATACGTTCGGTGTTGAATATACACCAATTACTGTACATATTTTGTCCGTTGAAAAATGCGAAACGCCAAAACAACTCATTTCAATATTAATAAAAGCCACGTGTGTGTGAGCATGCTTCCTGATTTCGAGGACATGGCAATATATAACCGATGTCCTAAACTGTGCACAAATTCCGTTCGTGCATTGACAGTTCCAAGTGGCTTCTCTGGTCCGATTCAAAGTTATGCTTGTTAATGTTTCAACTAATTTAAAATTCTGGATTATTATGTGTATCTGTGTAGATGTGGACTGCTTTTTCATTTATCTACCTGTTGCGTAAGTATTGGTTGTGCGTCGTTAACGCCGTGTGACGCCTGCGAGTACTCATTTACGACTGCAGATCCGTGTGGAGACAACGCCAAGGTGGATGACGACTCTCTACCGCCTGTCTGCAGACTATCTGAGAGTTGACCGGCAAACGTAGGCAAGTTAGCAAATGCTGTATAATCGTGCACGGGGGGTATGTAATGCTGGTGTTGGTGATCCAGTGTTTGCCTACGCGCTGCCGCCGTTGCAGCGTCTGCAGGTGCAGGTGGGCGATATTGCTGAGATATTGGCAATTGGTTAGCAAATCCTAGGCTGCTTTTGCCACGGTACTGCGGCGGCGGCGGCTGACTGAAATAATGAATCGAGGATGGGAAACCGGAGTAGAAATGGTTTTGTGGCTGGTGGTGCGTATTCTTTTGACTCTGCGAGCGAACTTCGTCACCTAAGTTGACAAATTTTATCAGAGATTGACTTTGTTTTTGTGTATTATTAAAAATATATTAACCCAACGTTATGCTCTTCTTCCAATTTTACCATAAAATATTTTAAAGCTATTTGAATTCGATATATATATATATATATATATATATATATATATATATATACAAAATATATATATATATATACAAATAGATATATATATATATATACAAATATATATATATATATATATATTTTTATATATATATATATTAAATATATATATATATATATATATATATATATATACAAATATATATATATATATATACAAATATATATATATATACAATATATATATATATATATATATATATATACAAATATATATATATAAGAAGAGAGAGTACAAATATATATATATATATATACAAATATATATATATATATATACAATTAGGGAAGAGGAACATTCAATAACAATTTAGATTATGATCAATACGATAATTTAATATACCAACCACGAAAAACTGAATAAGTGGCTGCCAAAATGACATCCCTACCTCGATAAGAATAAGTTTTTAATTGTTAGAGCTATCGACTTAACCAGTCTTCGAACAAATATAACAAAACTACCGCCAGTTGTTCAAAGACTGTTAAATACAATGGGGTCGGTGTTTACTCAAGTCAGTAAACTTGATTTAAAGCATTGTTACCACCACCCGCGCAATCACTATTGTTAAATTAAATGACTAAGAATGACAGAAAATGCAAAACAATATAAGCAATTAGAACTGCACTCCGCACACCGTGCTCTGTTACCAATAGGAAGAAATAAAATTCAAGATCAAGGCCACGTGAAAGATGACATTCGGAGAAAATATTTTGCACAAGTAATAGTTAACAAAGCAGACACCTAGTTATATCGCGATCGATCATTACGCAACTAAACAGATCTTAAACATCATTCTGTACTATATTTGAAATAATATGTTACTATTCAGATATTTTTCTGGTAGAGAACTTATATATATATATATACATATATATATATATATATATATATATATATATACTTACTTACTTACTTTACTGCGGCTGACCTTTGGAGGATAAGCTGGCTCCATGACATTTCATGAGTTTCCTTAATTTGGTACAAGTGGTGTCCCTCACCAATAATATATATATATGCGCACAAATGGTTAATTCAAGCCATCAAAACAATAATGACCAGATCTCAGTCATCACTTTGAAACACTGCGAGAATGACATTTACATGCAAACACGCACACACACAAACACAAACGCATACACACTCACCGACCAGCCGAAACAAGAAACAATTCTTTAAATCAAGTTTGCGTGCTTGAAGTAAACACCAATCCCATTGTATTTAACCAGTCATCGAACAACATAACAAAACTAATGCCAGCTGCAAGAAACAGAAGAAAAAGTCTGCTGATTTATGAGCTACCACTAGCATAATTATATATATATATATATATATATATATATATATATTAGTTGGTTAGCTTTTTGCCTACTATGAAAAACTTTATATTAAGTTAGCTTCACTGCTGCAGGTTTACACATTCGTCTAGGAGATTGTTCCGTCCTATTTTCACACACCCTCACCAAAATATATAGTGGTTAGCAGTGCACACCGGCTCCTACTGATGAGTCGCCAGTAAGCACAACACGAATGTACTGGAGATTTTACGTTCCGTTCATGCTGTCTTTGGTTTATCCTTTTGTTTATATTTGAACTAATTTGTCACTATTGTGCAACACCTAATACATAATTGCAATCTATTACTAGTTGCGCAACACCTAAAGCATAATTACATAGCCATTCTGCATTACAAATATAATGAACCCTACACACATGGACACACACATACATATCCAAATATTCACTGACAAAACAACCCGCAATATACGATTAACAAGAAATAGATATAAAACTGAAAATCAAACAAGTTGACACCCAGAAAATCAAATAAAAATTCAGGACATATATAAATGGAAGATTTTAAAGTGTTGTTGAGTAATCTCGAAATAACACGAATATTACCTATTTGTGCATTAAATGTATTTTCTCTTCCCAATAAAAAAATATACTCTGGAATATTCGAAGGCAATGAACATATATATATATATATATATATATATATATATATATATATATATGGTTATATATATATATATATATATATATATATATATATACATATACAACCCTGCTAAGTAACGCATCGGAAAGCGAAGGTAATTCATCCTGTATAACGTTTTCGTCCTTATTTAGAATTTTTTGCGAATAATGCTCAAACAGGAGCACATTTCCATTGGGGTCATGGTCATTGTCCAGTACGTTATTCTGCAGCACTTACACACAGTCATAAGCCAGCTAAATTTAAATTCATCATGACTTCCAAATTGCAAGGTTAGGATAATGACAGATAGAAGAGGCGGGAAGAAGGCCAAAGAGATTTTAATAGATATCAAAATGGTTACACATGGAGTATGTATATCTGAACTTATATCCAAAGTGATATACAGAGAGAAGCAGCGGAAAGAAACGCAAATCAACAAACACGCTGCCATGAAAATAAAAGGACTACAGAATGAGCGATTATTTTGGCCTATGGTATTTGCTTGGATGTTTCTTAAACTAATAGTTTTGGGAACAAGACATTGCGAATGAACTCCTGAATACTACGGACGAATGCTTATTAAGCACGAACCCTTTCTCGTAGATTAATTGCATTTTAAATCGTACGCTATGATTATTTTACACTGACAAAAAGATATTGATAAACTATTCAAATATACTTATATATATATATATATATATATATATATATATATATATATATATATATATTCCAGCTCGCTGCAACTAAAGAGAAAATTAGCTTACTCAGTGTTAAAGAAGCATACCTATCTAGCATTAACTTTTATTAAATAGTTTAATAGGCATGTCTGTTTAATAAAATAATTTAAAGTATAAAATGAGAGTCAAAATGACACGCTGAATTAAATGTGTGTTAATGTTTTCTTACGAATTATTGTTTTTGTGTGAATTATGATGTGGTTGTGTTTGACTTTGCATGCGGACGTTCTCTGGATTATCTTATTTAACTATCTGCATCTTGTATCCGGTGCAAGCGATTGATTTGATTCGTTGGCTATGTGCATTCGTTTGCCTATTTACCACCTTAAATGTAGTTTCACCATTTGTCAAATACAGTGCCTGTTTTACCTGATTTCATCTGCTATTCTTCCCGGATGCTAATGCATGTATTCTATAAATGTAATGGTTGCTGCTTAAATAAGACTTCGTTAGGTATCCATTGAAGCTAAAATTAATTGGAATAGGTTTTTACACAATTTCCATTAAATGTTCATACCGTATAGTTCGTCATAACATATTCAATATTTCAAAACATATTTCCATTAAAGACTCAAAAGCTACAATTAATAATATTAAATTAAAATGTATTATATGATTTTAACTATGTCCTTTCAGTAAAACCTGAACGTTGCATGAGTCAACAAATTCAATTCTTCTACTAGACTAGCCTAGTCCTTAATGAGATCACAGCACTTGTCACAGAAATTATCGCGGTCACGATAAGAACTTAAGTGCAGTTGGTTCAGAATCACGCAAATCATCACCAATATATCCATTGCTAGAATTTGCATGCCACTTTTATTACCATACTCACATTTGTCAGACTGCAGGTAAATCAGATTGATATTATTGCAAATTGTCTTCAACATGAAATCCATCTAGTCATAAAACTTTACTCTACAAGATCAAGGCCTGGACATTTGATTGTAAATTAAAAAATGATAGCGGAGTTTGGAAATATATTTTGTCGGTATAATGTAAACATTGCTTAATAGAACAGATGCAATTCATTTTAAAGATTGAATTTGCCTTAATTGGGCATTTTTATATTGTAGTTAGAATTTCCAGGGCCATGACTTTAACTCCCGAGCTTTGAGCCAGAATCATGCCACTCTCATCTTTGCCCTAAAAGCCACAAAAATCAGGCAATTGCCAAGTTAGCACTTAATTAAGTCTTCGGTATGTCTTTTCTTTGGGTGCATCATCGAATGTATTACTTTAAAACTAATATACCAATATATCATCCCTAAATTTTCATTCCAAAATTGTCATCCTCAGATATGTACCACGTCACTCAGGCAAAAGATTTTGAATTAAAGTGTAACAGATATATATATATATATATATATATATATATATATATATATATATATATATATATATATATATATACATTCATAGTACCTTTCCATATGCAAAAATAAAAATAAATTTTTGTGAGAGTACAAGAACCACTTCTTCCTCATTTTCTTTTCAAGCAACTTACAAGTGAATATCTCTTTATATTTAAATTGAAAAGCAAAACATGATATAAAAATGTAAACATAGAGAGTGCGTGAAAAACGGAAACCAATCAACTGCGTGCATCACATCCAGTTCATGCTCAATGCCTGGAAATGCTTCTTCTGCTTGCACAAATTCGATTGCAATTTGTTTATTCATAAAGCTTCGTACGTGGCTAACTCCCTTTTGTTATTGAATTTAGTAATTATTTTAAATGCTGCGTCTGGAGAACATACGTGTGAGGCCTCAACGATGTGTCGCAGACGTGTGTTCACCATTTGATTTAAAAGAAGCGTTTAAGTTAAAACGTTCTCACATTCGAGTAATTAATTGTCTGGTCGATCGGCTTACGTAGGTTGATCGACAACTTTCACATAGATATTGGTAAATAATATTGGATGTCGACATTAATGGTTGGTTCTCTTAGATTACTAATAACGGCAAGTGTGTTACCCTAAATAACACTCGTAGTTTAGCTGCATTAAATGTGCGCTTTAATGCTGCTTCAACTTTCTTGTATGCCATTCGGGAAACTGGATCCCCTCAAATGGAATTTTCAGTTTGATTGCTTACTTTTCTGGTCCGAAATACGTCATTTTCTGTTTACTCTCTTTTAATAATTGATTCAACTAATTATTATAATCAAGGTTGCGATCTTTATATAAGCACCTGATCCATTAATTAGTTACATGTCAGTATAAACTAAGCATTGTATAGTGCAGAAAAGGCAATTCGACCAGTAGACCGGTTTCGTCCTTATTGGGAACTCATCATGTACTGGCGAGAATTTGCCACGGATCGGGTTTGAACCCGGGGTCGTCTGCTTCGGAAGCTGGTGCTCTAACCTCTGAGCTTCCCTGCCGCGGTGGTTTGAGCTCCAGATTCCGAAGCAGACGTGCCCAGGTTGGAGCCCTGTCCGCGACAAATTCTGGCCACTACATGATGAGTTCCCAATAAGGACGAAACCGGTCTACTGGTCGAATTGCCTTTTCTACACTATACAATTCTTAGTTAATACTGACATACGTAAGTAATTAATGTGTCAGGTGCATATATAAAGATCGCAACCTTGATTATTATAATTTTTGTCACCCCCCGCGCGACCAATGTTCGTTGGATTTATTTAATTGTCTAGGATAGCCATTAGACATTAAATCGTTCATTGTTTTATTATATTCGTTTTCTTTTGAATCTTGACTAACCGACCTGTCAATTATTGAAACGCAGACACGAACTGTTGATAATTTATATTGAAACGGCACAAAGCTGCTGTAATGCAAATACTGTGCAGACACTGTTGATTTATAAATGTTAAAAACAAGATTATGATGTTACATCTTTCTTTAAAAATATTCCGCTTAATGAAATCATTGACATTATAGTCAAAGCGGTCGAACAAGACATATTACCATCTCCGGTGTCAGGTCACACTCTACGCAAGCTTATCTTTTTATGCACGAAAAATGAAAGGTTTCGCTTTAATGGCAGCATCAACAAACAGACTGATGGTGTGGCAATGGAGAGCCCCTTACCGCCAGAGTTGGCTGAGATTTTTCTAGGTCATCTAGAGAACGCATCAGTAAGGAGTATCATAAGTAAATTTTCTCTATATATATATATATAGTACATGGATGATATTTCCTTGTCATAAGAACAGGTCGCAATCACGAACCTGCTTCAAGTTTCACCAAACCACATAAGAATATCGGCTTCACGTCAGGCACGAGAAATGATTGCCTGCCTTTCTTAGATGTATTATTAAAGAAAGAATCTAATGGTAAATTAAATAGAACAACTTATCATGAACCAGCCTGGTCTGCACAGTATATGTTTTACAGCAGTTTTGTACCGTTTCAATATAAATTATCAACAGTTCCTGGCTGCTATTCAAGGATTGACAGGTTTGTTAGTCAAGATTCTAAAGACAACGCATATAATAAAGCAATTAACGACTTAATGCCTAATGGCTATCCCAGGCAATTATTAAAAAGGGAAGTAAACAGAAAAAGACGTATTTTGGACCAGAAAGGAAAGCAGTCTAACTAAACATCCCATTTAAGGGGGATAAGTGTCTGTCTGCGCGTAACGGTCATCCTTACTGCAGTACGGAGTTATTTTTGAAGTTTAGGTATTCTTATATTGATGGATTGAGCCTTGGCTACGTGTTAGCTTTCTGTGCTATTGCGTGCAAAGATTTCTCCCGGATGTGATTATGGAGTTTTCAATTTTACCAGATTTAATAGCGCAGGGCGTATATGTACTCTCTATAACCTACAGAAAGAGTCAAATTTATAGACAAAATATTTATCTTTTATATTCTTTTTAGGCTGTTTGATGAACTTTCTTAAAATAACAACTAAATGGAGATGGAAAACGATAATTAATCTTATAATATAAATATCTATGTAAAAGCGCAAAGTCAACGTAGTCCTTTGTCTAAAGTTGCACTTTTGTAAATGTATATAATTACTGCATTTGAACATTAAATGTTTATCTTTAAAATTCCGTGCAATGCTTTAAATGTTCTCATTTTAATGATCTCGCCTTCTGAATTGTACTCAAATTACCTGGCGATCTTCCGCGGAATAAATGTTGCTGCTGCTGATGATGATAATGTTGCGGCGGTTGATAGCCACTGGCTTGATACGCGGAGAAGTTGAAATTTTGTGTTGATTGATTTATGTGCGGTTGATGCTGATAATAGTGTTGACCAATTTGCCTTATTTGACATTTTTCATTGATCGCTTCACATGGTGAAGTGGATTCGCGTCGTAGAGGCCTAACACGCAATCCAGCATCGTTTGCTGCGCAGTCCACATTGCCCATTGATTCCATGCACATGCTACCGCTTGGAAAACTGTTAATGCAACGCCTTCGCCAGGCAACGTCAGACTCGTAGTTGGCAGGATGGGAGTTAGCAATTAAAGGCGGATTTGAATGCTTATGTTGAAGCCACTGTTGTTGTGTGTGCTGCAATCGATCCTGCACGTTTGCTGAATGTCCGAATGTGTTGAAGTAAATTCAGATACAGTAGTGTATGTTAAGATATATTCAATCAGTTGTATTCGATAATCATTCGTTGCTGCGTAATGTTCTTCGATAATTTATAGCAATTTGTTATTTACACTTTCAAATATTACGTCATATTAGCTGGTTTAATTGTGCATTTATATATCTTAGCGATCGGTTTTGATTATAAATATATGTGGTCATGAATGTACTTACCATTGCATATTTGATGACTTTTAAAAGAATCGCAAGGGTGACATTGTTAAACAGGTTCTCATCATGAAGGATAAAAAGCCCGACGTTCAACGCACACGGTTATGAGATGACACCTTGCATTTTATCATTATTTGAAAAATTTCGATGTCCATTATTGGGTATAGGACTAGAACCTAATGATGGTCAAGAAGTAATTGTGAAAGCCCATTAGCATTGTTCAGACTATCATCTTGCCTGTGGGTCAGAAATGTGCTTACTATTTATTCGGTGTATCGTAACTTGTATGGACAGGCATATATGTTGATTATTGTGAATAAACATATATGGCTATCGTGTGTCACATTTAATACTGCCATGAGTACAATGCAATTCGGAAACAATTATCAGTCGCAAACAGAGTATGAAGTTATGTATTGGGTTTTGCGAACCTAGTAACAAATTAGTTCAGTTGTGACCAGAAGGATAAACCAAAGGCAGCATGAACGGAAAGTATAATCCCATACACATTCGTTTCGTGCTTACTGGCGACTCATCAGTAGGAGCCGGTATTACGCCCTTTAACCACTATATATTTGGTAGAAGAATGTGGAATAATAGGACGGTACAATCTCCTAGACGAATGTGTAAACCTGTAATAGTGAAGCTAACATAATGTAAAGTCAACGACAATACGAGCTTCAATGCTAACTCACACTATAATATATATACCGAGTCTGTAAAGGATACTAACACTATGGCTATTGTGTTAGTAATTGATACCTTTTTGAAATCGATGAGTACCGGATACTAACACTATTGTTTCCGAGTCGGTACATGATTCCAACCTGATGGATATAAATTTATGCTAAAGTTCACCCAAATTGAGAATTACAACAATTTCCGAACACCTGTTAATCCAGTTAAACCATACACTCTGGTCTTCATCGATATCAGTTATCACATTTCGCTGTAAGCATGACATCATTCAATTCAATATATTACAATTAAATACTGTTTGTTGCGAAGACCTAATATATATGCAAGTATGTATTAGGTTTTGCGAACCTAGTAACAAATTATTTCAGTTGTGACCAGAAGGATAAACCAAAGGCAGCATGAACGGAAAGTATAATCTCATGCACATTCGTTTCGTGCTTACTGGCGACTCATCAGTAGGAGCCGGTATTACGTCCTTTATCCACTATATATTTGGGTAGGGCATGTGGGATAATAGGACGGAACAATCTCCTAGACGAATGTGTAAACCTATTGTAGTAAGCTAACATCACATAAAGTCTCGAAAATGCGACTTCTACGCTCACTGACTCTATATTATATATTCCGAGTTTTTAAAGGATACTAACACTGTGACTGTTTTGTTAGTAATCGATGCCAACATTATAGTAACACTATGGTTGCCGAATCGGTATATGGTACCAATACGATGGATATCAATGTATGCCATAGTTCAATGAAATTGAGTATTACAATTATTTCTGAACACCTGTTACTCAAATATATCCCTACACTCTGGCCTTGATCGCGGTAAGCATGACATTATTCAATTCAATATATAACAGTTAAATACTGTTTTATTTGCGAACCTATATATATATATATATATATATATATATGCAAGTATATATATATATATATATATATATATATATATATATGCGTTTGTTTGTTTGTTTGTGTGTACGATATGTACGTTTACGTCCCTTGCATAATAATAATAATAATAATAATATGTAATAATATGTAATAATAATAATAATAATAATAATAATAATAATAAAATATGTATAATATATGTAATAATAATAATAATAATAATAATAATATGTATGTAATAACAATAATAATAATAATAATAATAACAATAATAATAAGTAAATTCAACAATTTTTTTGATTCTAAGCTTCCGGTGCATCAAATGATTAGGGTTGCGTAAATTTCCACCAATGATGGTCAGACACATCTACAGCCACAGCAATGTACTAAATTTCATTCCCAATTCACTTTCATTAATTTTCAATTCTCGACTTAACTTATCTTTTCTTATTTTCAATACGTTTTACAGAGTTCGATCGATGAACATTCTAATGTATACCGTATAAAGATGCTGTTGTGAGATCAAAAAAATTAAGATCAAAAATGAAAAAGTAAACAAATAATCATACGATAGGCTAAGAAAGACAGGTATTCAGAGAAGACAAGAGAGAGAGCGCGTAAAAAAGAAACATATATAGAGAGGGATAATAAAAGCGATATTTTTGGTCAGACTAATCATGAGAGCTAACGTAACGAATCCCCAAATTCAACCCAGTCGACAAAACCTTTATTTATCCTATCCATGAACAAATGTTAGATACAGTTTAACTCATGACTACTTTATCCAAAGCAAACAATTTGGCTTGAATGGAAAATTTGCACAAACTCGTAAAAGTGATGTTATTCGTAGTCTAGATAGGGAGCTAGTTGACAATCAAGAAATGATCGGCTATCAGACCACTACCAAATTAGTGACACAAACAGAAACAGGGAATAACTAATGAATATTTGGTTTAAAAACTCGGTTATGTAAAGCCAAAAATACACAAAGTGATATATATATATATATATATATATATATATATATAACAATCTAAAAATCCTGTTAACCATTTACTTCGGAAACCATGTATACTCAAAGTTTTTATTGTGTTTTTGTGAAGTTACATTTATTTGAATGATTTAATTAAGATCTCACTAAATTTATGCGCAAACAAATAGAAAACTTTCATACTATTCAATGAGTATTTTTTCCAACTTATTGTCTTATATATATATATATATATATATATATATATTATTATTAATCATCGCTCTCATCTTTCAATTATATACATTCTGGGTTTTCAGTTGATTATGCTGGTGGCAACAAATCTGACTCGCTTTTACTTCTATTTCTTGTTTTGACAGATTGGTAAGTGTTTATGCCAAAAAAAGAAATCGAATTAAAAGTGAGTCATATTTGTTGCCACCAGCATAATCAATTGAAAGCCCAAAGTGTATATAAATGAAAGATTGTAGAGCGATGTTTAGTAATCTCAAAATAAATGGCCTTTATCCACTTTGTTATTAATTTGTTTTTTCTTCCACATTAGAAATATACTTTGTAATATTTGAAGGCAATGGACATTATATATATATATATATATATATATATATATATATATATATATATATATATATATATATATATATATATATGACAAGCACAATGATGCATTATTGCGAACGATATAAAAAATCTTGAACTTACAAACTTCTATGGTCATATAATGTGATCATGCGGGAACTATGTTACTTTAATTTTCTTTACTGTTTTCATATTTGGTCTTAGAATATTTCTTTGGGCCAATATGAAGACTCGAGTAGGCTTGAGCAGAAGTTTAGATTTAAAAAGCTTGTGTAGCCGATTAACGATGCTGCAAACGTAGACACCATGATAATAAGTATAGGTAAATGCTTCAATATTGTTGGAACATACGCTAAGTAGCTACCTTTCAATTCTTTCATCTTGATTTCATCTACATCTGGCATGGCTGCAGCCTTCAGATTTAATTCAATTGACTGTTGGTTAGAAGTCTGATGTCTTGACTCAGTTGCACTCTCTGTGAAAGACTGGTGATTCATTTTATCCGGCACCATATATGGCGTGAAGTGCGTCGAGTATTCCACTGTATGAAGAGAGTCAGTTGGTTTTAGTTGATGTGATTGGTAGAAATAGTTCAAATGCGGTGAACATCCTGTAGGCAGATAATTACTTTGATATGGATTCGGACGATTTGACTGGTAATAGTGATTTTGTTGATAATGATGATGTTGCCGTAAGGCTGACTGAGAATGAGGTGGCCCTTGGCCAAAGCGAGGCACAATTCTGCTATTGCCGGTACACGATATGACTGTTTCTGGACAGGTCAAATGAATTTCATGTTCACTTGCACACATAAACAATGCCTCCCTCAAATCCGTGCTAGGCTTGTCCAAGGACATACATTCTTCAGTCTGTTGGCAATTGTTAGTAAGCACTTGTCCTCTTGCTGGCATCATCATCATCATTTTCATTGATAATGCAGATGGTGTCTTGGCAGGATTCGCAACCTCCTCTGCTGCGGTTGTGGCCAACCAATTTAAACCGGCATGCATGTTCAGAACAGTTGCTTTTGATTTATGCTGGCATACTGCTATTGTTTGTGAATAAAGTTGAGAAGGAGGATATACCGATTGTGTGCTCTGACATATAGCAGGTGGAGCACGACGTGAAAATACTGGAGGAGGACCATGCATCATCAGCAACTCTTGGCGCCAATTAGAAGCCTGGTTTCGTTGGTGCAAAGTAAATGCCTGTAACGTTCCCGAAAAAAGATTTAAAATGAGATTTAATTAAATATATTAACCAAAGCCATGTTTATATACGGTCCTCCGATAAGCACATTGCACATTGCGTCTTGATAGGGGTATTTTTACTTATGGGTTTAGATATTTATATTATATTTTAATATTATAATGCAGTCGCGGTGACTTTTTAAAGTTAAGAATAGTGTTTAGTTTTCGTTAATCCTGCAATTCTTCAAGAACACAGCTGTTATGTTTTATAAAACACACGCAGAGTCAAGCGGAATATTTGGTTTTGGTGGTGCGTTATTTTATTAGACTATTGTCAGCGTCCTTAACTGGCGTTAGTCAATCGCAAGCACGTTAAATTGACGGCTTATTGTCCTGTACGCTGACATTAAACACTTAGTTGTTACTGGAGATATCACAAGTGGTTTTTTGGCAATGTTTAGCTGTGGCTACGTCACATGAAAAACTAAACTTGTCCGACACTTTTCAAAACTTGCGTAGCTTTATTTTATCCGGAGCTATCAAGCGTGTAGCACTTTATTAAAATTTGGAAGCTACTTTCTTATTGTAGTGCGTACGTATTATAATCATTATAAATATTTATTTGGTTTTATCACTCATACCATCAATTAATACTTGCGTATTTAATTTATGTTTATTTAAATTTTCTTTGAATAGTACACAAAACAATTTTTAGGAGAAGAAAACACATTTAAAAAAAAGCGTATATTTATTGTGGATATTAGCTAGTTTATTTCGAGAGCGCTCAACTGAAAATGACGACCTTTTAGCTATATATATATTATGGGTTTTCCTTTGATTAATTGAATGCGAACTAGAATTAATTTGAGTTTTAATTTTAATTTTTGTTGTTGATTTATTGCGATTTGAATTGTTATTCTGTATGTGTGTGTTTGTGTGTGTATACTTTCTTCCTGAATAAAAAGCTAAATCAAAGCTTATACACTTGAAATTTTCGTGTTATGTGTAGCATATGTGACGCAGTGGATGAGTGCAACATTCTCAAATAAATTTGTCCCTCTTCGAACCACGTGAGCGGCAAATTCAGGAAAGTACTTGAAGAGTTCTCAATAAGGACGAAACCGGTCTACCTGAAGAATTGTCCTTGCTACCTAAAGAACTGCTAAATTTAAAATAACAACATATACATATACTTCAAATCTTACTCAAGGAAAGTTGTTAATATAATGAAAATGTATTCCTGAATTTAATTCTTTTATATTTAAAAAAATACATTTATATCAAATTGGACGTAGCGAGAAAATTAGCAGTTCCATTCCAAGAGAATATTTTCTAAGTAGACAGATATTTTCCTCTTCAATTCTAGTCCTATACTGAATAAATTTGATATTTCAGAGCATATATATATATATATATATATATATATATATATATATATATATATAATTTTATCCGTGATAAAAGTTTGATCAATATATTTTAATAGGAAACGGTTTGTTTTTTATAACAGTAAGCCCAGGACTTTTGCACAAAATTTTTCATTAAGCGAATCCAAGTTTGAAAGATTATTTTGTATTCGTTGTTCCAATATTCAATTCGATTTTAATTGCTGGATATACCATAATTTAATTCAAGTTTCTGAATATGAAGTAAATACCAATCCCATTGACTTTAACCAGTCGGCGAACAACAGAAAAACTACCGTCAGTCACATATCCTGACGCGTTTCGACTTTTCATGATCATGATCAGGGTACGACGGTAAACTGACTAGCGTGGGTCAAACCACGATACATACATATGGAAAGCAGAATTAGATATGCGGCCCTTGTCTCTTTAAGTCTTGCATACATTGTACTTGACTGGAAATGCCGGCTGCACAATCTCTATGCAGTCACGAACAATAATTTTTGCAGCTATCGCTATTTGTAGTTATAGTTATAGAAGTAAACAATCATTGACTGCGCAGGTGGTGATAACAATTCAAATTTGCGAGCTTGATATAAACAATAATCCAATATTACTGTACATACAAAGAGAAAGTGGCAGAATTATTTTTTATGCCATTGTTACGTTAATTGTTTGTATGTGGTTCTGCATTTTGGAACGAAAGACCGAAGCCTTTCGGTTGAAGTAAAACTTTACGACCGTTATGTTTCATATACAATGTTTGTTGGTAAAAGTCTTGTGTGTGTTAAAGAATCGCTTGATATGGTTTCAATACGTCCACCACCAAACGTTGATATGCATCCAGCGATATTAACACATGGACTTGTACATGCGTTCCATATTTTTTGTTAGTAAAAGACGCAGCAAATATTCAATTCGCGCTTTTAGGATCATATGCCGAACCTGTGTTGTGCATACATCTATATCTAGACTTAGCTGTTCCCATGATAATTTCGACCGCCTAACACCATGTTTTCAAACTCTAACATAAGCAAGTTTTGCGAATATGTTTTTCCATGTTGAGGCTATTTCCATTGATAGACGTCGTCTAGAACAATGTAACCAACAAAATTAATACGTGCACTTGGATTTCAATAAGCCTGCCCCTGTGACAAGTAAAAACAATTAGATTTTGGTCTAATACCCCAAAACTACGTATTAATATCATATAGTGATGTTGAAATACAATCTTGCGAGGAGAATGAAAAAACAGACATTTTGATAAAAATGGCAATCGCCAAACTAAAATAACACAGGACAACTTTCCTGACAGAGCAGGCTTCGACAATCTTGGCAAGGAAAAAAATACCATTGCAATTTGTTTCGCGGTTTATAAACCAAAATATATACAAAGTTTTCTCCTGATAATATATTCACCGTACATTGATGGGTCAGCTGGAAAACCACTTACACCAGGCAAAGTTCATCAACACCTATGATTGCTTAAGAAGTCATATAGACAAAACGATAAAGCCTATTTATTTAAAATCAAGAAACTGAAATAAAAAAATCTAGTTAAAAAAATCGCGCTATCTGGCTAAAATGATAACGACGCTTTAGCCTGTCTCATACCTTAAGTGTTAATAGTAATATTTTATTCTTATTATTATTTTCCCTAAATTTGAAAAATTGAAATGCAGAATTCCTTCGTTCAACGGTGAGTTGATATAATAAAATGATCTCTAATGATCATTTTCTGAAGGTAAACTTAACATTAAAATTCTATCAGTAGAAAATTTCCATAAAGTAGCAAAAGGAGTATTATCATTTTTATTGGGTATCTGCTTTTTGTTCTTCCACAGCTCTAGCATTTATTTACAGAAAAAACCTTTAAGACGAGGAAGAATAGCTTCCTTATTTTAAAAAAGGTAGATCGTTACATTTTAAATCATCTTTACTAAATATGGACCCACGATCAGAAAATGATTAAACATTCGCCAGTGGTAATTTTGACTAACACAGTTGATCTCTTGGAAATTCAATTTACAAACACATTATTAGCTTAGTTAAATTAACAATAACTCCCGCATATTTGTATCAGTCTTATTTTATATTTTTTGATTTTGGTGAGATAAGATATAGTCAACACAACCTGTTTCTGTCAGTTTATATTATAAAGTTTTCCAATGCAATCTTTTTCGTTAAATTACTCGTTGTAAATAACTAGTTTCACTCATTTGCGTGATATTTCGCTCAACACTGCCAGTTTTCGTTGTCCAACCCACGCCCCTTATGGTCACATAACAACAGACCTGCTGACAAATGCTGATGCAGAGTCGTATCAGTCGTTTGTGAAAAAATCAGATTGGTGTTTAACAATTTTCTAAACGTATAGTTCACGAAACAACGTGATCAGATGCATTCATATATGCAAACTTCCCGTTAATAATAATAATACTAATACTACTACTACTAATAATATATGTAAGTAATATGTAAATAATAATAATAATATATGTAATAATATGTAATAGTATTATTATTATAATAATAACAATAATAATATTAATGATAATAATAACAATAGTAATAATAATGATAATGATAAAGATAATATTATTTCCAATAATAATAATAATAATAATAATAATAATAATAATAATAATAATGTAATAATACTATCTCTATCACAAACAAGCACACACGCATAAGCACAAAAATATGTTTATTTAATGCACAAATTTTAATTCACCATTTAACTACGGCAAGGGAACGTGTGCTGTAACAATCATTCTTACTTAAGTGTATATTCTAATTATCAATTATTCCACGATAATTATTTATTCTAAAAACAGTTTAACAGCAAATTAGTCATGACTGTGTAATTGATTAACTCGAATGAACCGAAAGGTTAATGATAGAAACGCACATTATGCCGAGTTATGATATTCAGCAGTTGCATGCATCTCTGGTAATTCATTTGGTCAAACTGCTCGCGGCACAGCATTTTAGGAATAACTGAATTAAGAAAAAATTAACAAAATTTCACTGATATTAATGTAAAAACACATATACGGTAAACCAAATAACATCATTTTATACATTCTCTAATAAAAACACGATCAGGTATGGTTATATCGTGGTGAAGCTTTCGCTGAAGATAATTGTTCAGGTAGAACGTTAAACGCATTAATAAATTAGCATTATTATTTAAAAAATTTATCAATTAAACGGAAAGAAAATAATTTTTTTGCTGCGCATAAGACTTACAGGAGAGATTTTGTATTAAATTTAAATTTTCAAAATTAAAAGTTCATACCATTTTGCATACCTATGAATGACCAAGCCTTAATTTATTTGTGCGTAAAAGAATATTTTTTAGGAAAATAATCACTCTCAAGCTAATAAAACTAATTTATTTCTCAATCGCAAATACAGCAATTAAATCTGTAAACGTTGAGCTGCATTTTTTTAAATATGGCATAATAATTCCTTTGCATAAATAATTTTTCCATATATTTAATGAAATGGTTATGAAAACACTGTTCTGCTTTAGAATTTGAATCCGTTCAGATAAAATAAATTATCTCAAAGTATACATTTCGAGACCACATTGATAAATATAGTTTCATAATACAATACAAAAAATGCCTCTGAAACTAGTTTTCTAACTAATAATGTTTGATTATATTTTTTTTTAAATCAGCTTCTTAATCCTAATTCTATTTCTGTAAATTGTCCAAAATTAAGTCAATTTTGGTGGCGCGGGCTGTGATAACAATTATGTAAATCAAGCCTGCGTATTAGAATAAACACCCGTCCCATTGTTTATAAACCTTTATCAGTAAAAACTAAGCATTGTATCAAGTAAACTGGCTTCGTCCTTATTGGTGACACTTCACCTAATGTCCAGAATTTTCTGCGGTCAGGGCTCAAACCTGGGCACATTTGCTGTGGAATTTGTAGTTCTAACCAATCAGCCACCCTGCTAAAAGCTATGCACAATATTAAGTTATATATCAACTAATGTTTAGAAGGAGCATATACGGCAACACTACACCTGAAATTCCTACATACCACCTCCAAACTGTCATTAAAGAGCAGACAGCACGCTACCTAGGAAGCGTTTTTGAATTGAACATTTATATAATTAAACCAGTAATAGTTGCGCGGTCGGTGAAAACAATTATTTAAATCAAGGTCACAATCTTGATATAAAGATCTGTCCCATTATTTAAATCCATTTTTCAGTATAAACAAAGCATCGTATAATTTAGAAAAGGCAACTTATCTTGTAGACCGGTTTCTTCCTTATTTGGAACACTTAAATTAAGAATTTGTCGTGGATAACCAAAACCATGAGTTGGTATATTATTAAAAATTGTGTATAGTGTGCGGCATGCTGGCTCAATGTTAGGACTCACAGAGTCCGAAGCAGTCATGTCCAAGTTTGAGCCCTGTCTGCTGCAATTCTGGACAGTACGTGAATAGTTCCCAGTAAGGACGAAACCGGTGTTCTGAATGAATTGCCATTTCTTCGTTATACGATGCTTAGCTTATACCGATAAGTATATATATATATATATATATATATATATATATATATATATATATATATATTGTAGTGGTGTTTGTTAAAGGCTTGCATACTTGATTTAAATACTTGGTAGCACAACCAATGCTCGTTTAATTTTAAAATGACCACGGTGTGTTGCAAAGCGTCCTGCGCCTGTAAATAAATTTCATTTGCAAAACATTTGTCTTTCCATGTCGCAATATCTAGAATATTTTTTCAGGCAGCATATTTTGCTCTTTCGCTACCATGGTTTAGAAAAAATGTGCAAAATCATGTGAAGCAAATCCTGGCTCTTTTTTAACTTTCAAATTATTAAATTAATTTATTTGTATGTGAACCCGTATATATTTTAATTAAGTATTTTAAAATATATGTTAATTTCAAAACACGAGTCTTAAATTTCAAATTACTATTCCAATGTTTTTTCGATAAGACGAATCTTCGTTCCACTAAAAAAAATGGTTTTGTTCTCCTTTTCTAGACTAAGAATCAATGTACTTATGTATTTCCAAAAAGCAAAACAAACAGTGAATTATAAAGGAGAGAGTGCGTACATAAGAAGAAGTTTAACCGTTTACAGAAATTGCCTTCTTTTTCAGCTCAATACTCGAAAATGCTGATTCCTGTTGTCTAAATCAGGTTTATCCACAGCGCTTCATAATTTGCTAACTCATTTCTGCTATTGCATGTGGCAAACGTTCAACAATAATTAGATACTCTTTATGTCGGAGAACTAATATATGTGCTGTTATGCATTAGGTTGTGCGCACCTAGTAACAAATTAGTTCAATTCTGGCCAGAAGGATAAACTAAAGTTAGCAAGAATGGAAAGTATAATCTCATGCACATTTGTTTCTTGTTTACTGCCGACTCATCAGTAGAAGCCGGTACTACGCCCTTTACCCACTATATATTTGGGTGAGATTTTACAGTCCAATTTTGCCACATTCCTCACCCAAATATATAGCGGGTAAAGTGTGTAATACCGGTTCCTACTGATGATTCGCCAGTAAGAACTAAACGAATTTCCACGAGATTATACTTTCCGTTCATGCTGTCTTTTGTTTATCCTTCTGGTCATAATTGAACTATTTTTTACCAAGTGCGCAACACCTACTACATAGTTTCAACAGCAATGTTTCACATGTTTGCTTTCTGAATGTTGCTTGAATTAATATTTATACAGGTTCTTTAGAATCGTCGGTAGGTTCTTTCTTTTTGGAAATGTTAAAATGGCAAATTAAACAGGCAATAAAATAAACATTTTTGTATTCTTTGGTGTGGAGAACTAAAGTTTATGCAGTTATCTATTGGTATTGCATACCTGGTAACAAATTACTTCGAGTAAAACCAAAATGATATACCAAAGACAGCCAACAAATATAAAATCTCGTTTCAACGTGTGTTTAGTTCTTAAAGGTGACTCCACACGTTGTTGGACCCTTTTCAGTCTCGACATATATTGCGTATAGTTAGCTTGCATTGAAGTCGCATTGTGCAAAACTTTGTACCAAGTTAGCACCATTGCTGCTTCAGTACACATTCAATTAGCAAGTTTTCTCGTCCAACAGTCCAACGTCGCTTTAACAAACATAGAGTGGGTTCTGTGCCTATCGCCTGCAGATAGTAATTAGACGTCAATAGGCACGCAACGCAAGTGTACATGAAAATATACCCTTTATTAATTCTGACTTTAGTTTATCCTCTCGTCCTAATTGAATTACTTTATTACCAGATATCATCAAATACGGCTTTATTTACTTTTCGACATGCAGCTGATTAGCTGACCAGGTATGTCGCCTTCAATCATATCTTCAGACAGTGGGTACAGAGACTCTTTCTGTGCATTTATTGGTAAATTTGTGTTGTTAAGACCTGCGCCATTATCGCCACTTTTCGCGCGTTCATTGTTTACGCCTTGATGTTCTGAAGCATGTTTGGAATGCAAAAGCACATCAGTATCTAAATTTTCATTTGTTAAACACATTCCATCAACGTTTTGCTCATTTTGCTCTACTGGCAATTCCAAAGCAATCAGTCTGTGCTCTAATTTTGCGTATTCCTCAATTTGCACTGGAGACATTTTCATTTCACCGGCGATATCAGAAATCAATAGAGATTCTTCTTCGTCTGACGTTTTGTTAATTATTTTGTTCTCACTTTCATTTTTAACAGAGTGATTGTCCAAAGCAGGCTTAAAAGAATCAGTATGGTCCAATATTTTATCAGTTCCGGAAAAATGCCTCATAAATGCAACTTTTTCGTCGTCATTGGTACGGAATTTTGAAGAAGTCAAAACACCATCACCTTCGATCAAGCATGCCTCTGGGGATTTGTTGAAACTCTGTTCCTCTTCCATTTTCTCCCCGTCTTCCTTCCCCTCGTCCGGACGACGAGTAACTGTGTCTTCAGACAGAGCATTAATTATACTCGAAGACCCACAAGACGCAGCACCAACACCAGAAGAGTCAGTGCCCTGTAGAAGAGCAGATGCCGTAGCTTGTCGATGTAGGATGCGTTGACGCGGTATACGATTAGACTTGTTTAATATCTACAAACATTGATTTTTGAGGTGCCAAATTATAACAAAAAGAAAACGCCATGTTATTGAAAATCAAAGGGAGCTTCAAGCATGTTTAAAAATATTACCTTATTAATGACTTTAATATTCGCATCTTGCGAATTTAAACCTACACTATTTTTAATATTTCTTTTATTTTTCATTCTAAATTTGAAATTCAAATATGTGCATATTTGTATGCAAATTTCGGATAAGACCCTATTTCCTACATAGGTAATTGATATAATTTTGTATGTTCTATTCTATATTAATTTTGATGCATATTTTTAAATTCAATTTTCTTCGTCTGATTTCGGTTGTATATTTTTAATCATATATTCAAATATTAATTTTAAAAATTGGGAACAACATTTATTTATCAACATTAAGCCTGTGGATTTAAACTAAATTCAAACTGCTCATTAAACCGTTCGAAATTCACAAACGCATTGCGGCTAGTTTGAAGTACTGGCAAATTTTAATCTTCTATTGCCTTCATTAGAGCAAAACGGTAAACAGAATAAAAAACGTCAGCTAGCTATATAGGTGTTGTAGTGCAATCCTTGTTTTTCTGTTTTCCGTCGTATTCTGATAGTCATCATAGAAGACCCAAAGCTGGAATCACAGATGAGTATGGCTTTAACACCCGAGCATCAATCGTTTCTCGCATAGTCTCAGTATCACTACAAAGTTCTATTTGGTGGCGTCATATGCTCATTGGGATTTATAGTAGTTTATTATCTCTTAACATGGTTTGAAGTGCCCCACTATAGGACCTGGAATTTCCGTGCAATTGAGCAATCGGAAAATAGGGTTGCGCGCAACTTATAACCACTTTCCACAATTCTGTTAGACCACTTTCCGAAAACTGTGTCTGGAAACTACATAGTGATTGGATCGGAATCGAGCCATTTGGCATAGAATGGATTTTAACGTTATTTGTACAATGGTTATTTATCAAACCATTTTAACAATATCTAAACCCAATAGGTGTTCATTGGTGTTTGAACCAATAAAAACGTGTTTATATTACTATATAACAAAATAAAATTACAACACCTACCAGGAGCGACCATCGCCGCTCCAAAGGTATTAAATAGCTGCTATGAATTGCATATTAAAGCAACATCGCATTGTCGTCTAATCCCATACATTCACTGTCTGTCGCACAGATCCTCAATTTTAATATTTAAAAGAGTCATAAATGCGACAACATTTTCTGACTGAGCGGACTGAAAATGCTAGGTTTATTATCACCTTTAGGCCCGTAAAACTGAACACTATTAAGATTTTAAATCCGTACAGCACTTCAATCGATTGCTGAGAGATGGTTTACCTTGCGCTTAACAGTATAATTAAATTTTCATGTAGAACCAAGTTGGTGTTTTTGAATTAAAGACGATGTGTTGGTCGAATTTGTCTATATTGGCAAATTTTTATTCAATTAAAATGAATGTTTACATGCGACAGGCTGCCATCGATCCTCACTGTCCTATTGTATTAAACAGGGAGAATTTGCAGAGGTACAGTTACATTTGCAAGCTGATAACATTGAGCTTACTGTCACATCTAAGCTGACCGTCATGTTAGCCAGAGTAGAATACGCATGATTACCTCATGCGGATGTAAGCTTCATAGTGACTATGTAATTAAATGAACACTGATTGCGCGAGTGGTAATAACAATTAATTTAATCACGGTTGCGACCTTGATATAAACACCTTTCACATTATGAACAGAAATTTGTCAGTATAAACTAAGCATTGTACAATGTAAGAAGGGCAGTTTATCCAGTAAACCGCTTTCCTTATCCTTGGGAACTCATCACGTCCTGTTCAGAATTTAACGAGGGCTGGGCTCGAACATTGTTACGTCAGCTGCGAAAATTGTTTCTCTAATCACTCAGCCCCCCTAACTATGTAAGTTTGGAGTTTCATTGCTCCGCTGCAGCCGTTATATCCAGCAGATAGTCAGTTCATTGGAAGTTTAGGCTTCAAAGGCTCAAAATACCTCATTTGATCTGGTACGCATGCTCCATTGGTAATTCCAATTAAGCCTCCAGCGGCTAATATAAAATGTGCTGCTACTGCACGCGTACGATCATTGCACCTAAAGCTTAAATTTTAAATAATCACGTCTTTGACCTGTAAACAGCAAGCACTGAGTGAAAAGATAAAAATTCTAATGCGGCCGGAATTAATTTTAAGAATCTATGGAAGATACTGCCTGGGGTTCCGTCTGTGATGAAAACTGGACATGGTCGCCAATACTAAACCTGCCCAAGCGATCTGTATACTTAATTCTGATTCCGATAGTTTTCACTAAAATAGCATCCATTAGATTCGTCGAAATAGTGTAAATTTTATTTATCAAAATATTCACATTAACAGTTTACACCCATACTAAATCCTATAGAGAAGACTCAGAAGTCGTATAAAAACTTACCCCGAAAATTTTTAGTTAAATGCAAACGAAAAGGGGTTTTCTTCCATAAATCGTGTCTCATTACTAAAAATAATTTAAATATTATAAATCCAAATATCATTGTTGCATATAAACACATGGCCCATTATCTACATAAATCTGTCAGAATCAATTAAGTATTGTACATTGTGGAAAAGGCAATTCATCCAGTAGACGGGTTTCGTCTTTATTGTGAACTCATCACATACTGCCAGAATTTGCCGCGGACAGGGATCGAATATGTGCACGCCTGCTTCGGGATTTGGTGCTCTAACAATTGAGGTGTGCGACAGGATGACTCAATGGTTAAAGCACCGGCTTCCGAAGCAGACGTGCCCAGATTCGAGCCCTATCCGCGGCAAATTCTGGCCAGTACCTGATGAGTACCCAATAAAGACGAAACCGGCCTACTGGATGAATTACCTTTTCTACATTATACAATACTTAGTTCATACAGAAAAATTTATTTACATAATAGGACGGGCGTTTATATAAAGATCGCAACCTTGATTAAAATTAATATTTATCACCGCCCGCGCAACTTATGTTCGTTTAATCATTGTTTCATGATATTCAACTGCTGTTTCATACAATGCCTTAAGCTATCTGCTGCTCATTTTTTGATTCCGTCTAAGCAAATCTCTAATATACCTGAAGACCTTATATATAATTGCATAGGTAATACTTAAGTTATCAACTCCGCCCTAATTGGAGCCTTTTGAGAAGTATTTGTTCGCATGTGAATCACTTCATCGAACTTGGTCGCTTATTTCTCTGCGCGAGTGTTGAGCTAATGTCAGTTTGACCACTTTCACGGATCTGGCACATATTAGTAATTCTAATTGCGATGAGGCGCTAGCAGTTCGGCCGAACGAGTAATTAATTCATACAAATTATCCCATCAAAATTTGGATCCAGTCTCCAGCAAAAGCTTGCTTTATTCAATATTTCTCATCACTGATATAAATTATACATCCCACTACCATTTCTTCTCTCGGCCGCTTTAAATATCGTTTATTTTTCAGGCTACCCGTGTTTGAACAATCCACTTCCTTTCTGGTACTTGGTAGCCCAAATTTTCTATGTCAGAATATGTGAATTGTTCGTGGAATTAACAACGGCAATTTGCCTATCTTTGTCTTTAAAATATATACACGCATCTAGGGTGCATTACAACCAAAATATAAAAAGTTAAATCAATCGTCTTGATTATTTATTTTAAATTAGGAAATATCCTGGAAGACAAGCTAAACTGCTGTTCTGCAATTTAAGTGTCAGATGACGCGACAAGAATAGTAACTTACACCCCGATGGATAAGCTCACGTGCACCTTTCGATGTTGGAGTCGGAGTTGAGGCTGTTGTCGTATTTGACTGTGATGAGCTTTTCGATGTATTGTTTAGGGTCGGAGTGGAATCTTGTTTCTGATTTGTCAAATTCATGTTGCCCCCATTCACCTTAGAAATCTCAAAATCGTCTTCCTTGTAAGAGTGCAAAATGTTCTGGCTATCTTGTAAAACATTAGTCATTGCCTGCTGCAAGTTCAACGCTTGTTTTGAATCGGAAATTCGAGATGTAGTTGTTGTGCACTTACCGATTTTACTGCTACTGATGGGATCAGTCTGACAGAATTCGAGTTTACGATCATTGCCAATTGGCAGATAATGTTGAAGACTATTTACATCTAAATTATTGTCTGTCTGCCGACTTTTGTCTGACGAGGTGGTATAACCTGACATGCCCACGAATTCTATCTCTTGCATGTTTTGTATTGGAAAGACACAGTGATGAATTTTTGTTTCATCAGATATTCCGTAAATATCGCTATGATCTTCTTTGTGAAGCTGAACGTAGTTTTCATCGTGTTCAAATTGTTGTTGTTGTGTGTCTACGCAAATGTTGGTAAACTCCAATTTTTCAATGTCGGCTGGATGTTCTGATGCCGAAATTGTAGGTGGTGGAGAGTAGTTATCCAAACACGTTGCATTCTGTCGTGTTAATGGTCCCACATATGTCCGTATATCAGCAGTTGACAAAATTGCACCTTTAAAAAATTTAAAATTGTTATTAAAAATTATGTACTATACTCGTGTATGTGTGAGATTATACAAAATTGTGTCATTGACTAATTGAATAATTACTACGAATGTACGGTAAGTGATTTCAAAGGAGGCAAGTGTATTATGCAGGAGTTTGAAATGGTTGCCATTCTCCAAATCGTGGTGCCATTTACGCGCCTTTGGTTAATATTTCCCATCATTGATTCGCTTTGAAGACATATTTCCCAACAAGGTACCAGATATTGCAATCGAGCTGAGTCCAAACGAAAAGTAAATGATCAACTCTAATCACCTTTTGCATACCCGCTAAAGACTTCATATGTGATTGACTATACAACCCTGTAATACACAAGCGTATAAAAAGCTAGCACGATACAATTGTTTAAAATTTAATGACTGAAAATAGTGGATTTGGAGCGTTTTCCTGATAAGTCGCCAGTAAGAATGAAATACAATATTAAGGTCAAATTTTGATCAAGCTCCCTTTGGCATGTCCTCCTTGTCCTATTTTAACTGAGTTTTACAAGGTTTGTAATATATATATATATATATATATATATATATATATATATATATATATATTGCATAAATGAAACGACACACGATTAAATTAACTCTGATTCTGAAGCACACATGAAATAAAATACGCACTCATTATCTTTCATTTGAATCAAGTTAGCGTGATATTCAAAACAACACGATAACGCAAAAAGGGAAGAAAATAAAGGCAAAATATGGGACCTCTATTTTTTTCAATATCTGTTCAAAAGTTGAGCGAATGATATTTAACACCTTTAGCGCAATTAAAGTTAAAATATTTTAATCTTTACTAATTGTAAAATTAAGTCTAATCTACTGACGCATTTCCTACATTATTGAAAAAACTGGCTTACAGAGATAAACATTATTGAATAGCGTTCACATCGTTCTTTTTGTTACTAATCCAAAATGAGTAGTGTGTGATTGAATGTTAGTGGAAATATTTCAATTTCGTTACGATTAAAAATTCTTTGCAGTTTTAATTTTGTTTACATGCGATAATCATACAAATTATTAAACAAGCTTCTAGTTCGACAATTATGCGGCTGCTAAGATTGATAAAATTAAAGTAAGCACAAGGGATGAGAGGCGTAGGTTCGGTTTTGAAAAATTTTTAAATAAGCCAGGATTTAATCTTTAATAGATAGTTTGCTTTTGTGCTTAGGCGAAGTTCAAGAAATGCCAACCCACGTTAGTATGTATAACTGACAGTGGTCTACTTCGTTCACTGACAGCTTAGCAAATAGGGCTGGTTTAAATAAATACTAACAGTAATCACACAATCATGCATTGCGTATTCGGAATAATGAACAAACGGTTTATTGTTTATATTTAATCTGTTGTAATATGAATAATCATTGCTTTTAGTAACTGGAAATATCTATGCGCAGTAATAATAAACTGTGATTACGTAAACGGCAAATATATACGAAAATGCTGCTATGCAGTCGTATAAAATTTAATATAAATTATATTTTATAAATAAACAACATAGTTCAAAATGTACGCGCAATACTATTTCCTGCTTTAATGCGCATTATCAAATAATAAGATTATCAAAAGACATCATTAAAAGTTGTCGTTCTTCGTTGCGCAGTGCAATCATCACATTTAAAGTGTCCGCAATTTTCTATCGTGGGTGGTTTAATTTCACTCTCAGTTCTGCAATGATCCGATTGGTCCACACTTCAAAGTACGCTTTGAGTTTAGTTTCGTGGTGATTGGTTGCTGATTCGTCCCCTCACTCCGAAGGCCTCCATACCATTCATACTAACCTCTGGAAATGAGTTTGAATCTAATTTTGGTTGTATGGTGACGTCTCGGAACCTTATTTCCAATATCACTTTTAAGAATCTATTAACACCAATTACACTGCTAATCCACCAGATTTATGCAGGTGTGGTCTAAAAACAACATTAGTTTGGAACAAACTTTTCAGAAAGCACAACTGAGACTGCCTACATTGTATGACATCAATGGAAATGCCAAAAATAAGGAGTCACATAATTTTGTGCAGTGAGCAGGAATTACTGTCATTCCGTTTATGGTAGAAACGTTTTCCACTGCATTTTGTTCCAAATACCCAACCCACTGAAGTTTTAGTAAATTTGTTTTAACTGGTGAACTTGCTTATAAAAAATAAATCAGAGTTCGATTAAATAAAATTTTAAAAATTAAACTTTCCTTAGCAGAAATCCAGATAGATCAGACAAATTTTCTTTTCTTGCAAATTTTGTGTAATAGTAAAATAAATTGAGAAACAAAGTGTGTGTGTGTGTGTGCGAGTGTCAATACAAACGACACTTCTCAACTAATTTTGACGATCATGACTAATAGAATGGATTACCTTATCAGTGTTGTCGTTGCTCAATAACTCGTTATATCTATCCGACAAGAACTTGTTTCAGATCAGTAGAATGCAATCTTCCGCAAAGCTGTACAGGATATGGCCGGAAAAAAATCCAAAATTCCTTATCTCAGCAGCATACCGAAACAATAAACACATGCTTCACTCGAACATCTTTGAGGTATTATTATTATTATTATTATTATTATTATTATTATTATTATTATTATTATTATTAAACGAACATTGGTTGCGGTATGCCTTAGACAACGATGGCGGATTTCAGAATATCCATCATAACTTGCAAAAGGCAGCTGCATCTAGACTAATATGTCTATCAATGTCCAATGAGTTTCATTCGTCTGGTCTTACTAGGTATCCGAAATAGGAGAATTCGTTGACTGTCCGCAGCAGAGCATCTTTCAACAGAATCACCGGCTTCAGATAATAATTTACCTTCAGGTGCATTTCCATGCTATTACCTCTCAGCTGCAAACGTCCAAATGTCGCACAAAACCATTGCAAGAAAACTTGCAGTAGTGCAGAAAGTTGTAATATTACACGGACATAGGCAAAACTGTTCGCTTATCGCATATATGGCAAACGTTTATAAATGGAAAATTCAGGTGATTTAAATTCGTTCAAAATGGCGTTGCATATTTTGGGCAGTTGTTAATTGTTTTGCACAATTAAAGTATTTTAAAGTATTACCAAGGTGATAATAATACGAAATACGTTATCTTGTAACTCCAGTAATAAAATAATTAACAAATAATAATTATCTAAGAGCACGCCTATGTCAGAAATAAGTTTTCCTCATTTAAGACAAAAATATGTAAGGTCGCCTCATCTTTTCAACATAAATATTTGAATATATTCTTTCCGGTTAATTTTCCACATCAGGTTCGGCTTATATTTGTTACAAATCAAAAATTCTAATGAAAATTAGCATATAAGTTAAAGAAATAATTATTCTACCACGAAACATAAGAAACAAATGCTTTATTGTGGTCAACTTTTACTGAGTTGATTCATTCACAAAGCTTCAATTGAAAGACAGTCCATTCAGCTTCGCGTCGTTTTATTCTTAATGAGCAACTAGTCGAACGTAGATTTCACAGGCTGCACTGCTTGTTACTCTGTCGACCTATGATGGATGAAGTTGGCCTTGAATAAGTTTCAATGAGGGCAATCTAACAAGCCGTCTTTGATTGAGCCGAGGAAGCACTTGATAAATGCGCATCAATGCCCAACATAATATATAAAAGCAAGTATTTTAATGATCAATCCAATAAATTTGTGAGCTTTAATTATTCAGTTCGCCGCTTATGCAAACATGCTGCTACATTTCCAAAGCTTTATCCTTTTAAAGTAGTACACAGCATACAGCTAGCGAAGTATAAAAACTAAAAAAAATTTTGCACCCAAATTTCAATCATATGGAGGAAAGGCAGGTCTACTACCAAATATAACAAAATGATTAAAATTTTAAAACGACGATGATGCCAGCAACATAGAAGTTCAACTAAACAACCGATTACAGTTTATTATTAAACAGAGCCCCACTCAGTGACTTGGATGCAATTTGCAAATTCCCACATAAGGCCATCACATTTTTATAGATGATTTGTACCTTAAGAATTGGCACACCCATCAATACATTTATTCGTTGAGGAATAGGCAGATATCGATTGGCCATGCGTCCTACATTAAAAGATTATTTTTGTAGCTCGTTTTTGGTGCAATGCCAGCTCCCATTGATTAGTTTGCAGCGAGGAAGAAACTCAGGCGGCATTTCGGTTACATTTTCTTATGCTGAAGTTTGCTTATCATCTTTATTCTTCACGAATTACCAAGTAGGTTAGGAAGTCAAGCTTAATATTATTCATTAATAATTTATAGATCGCCGTAACGAAAACGGAAAAATCATTAATATTTAAAGTATGAATTTCACTAACATTGGTTTTATTTAGGCAGTATGGTAACCTATCTGTCAACCGAGCAAATTTAACTCGGCCAAGAGATTTCGTAGATATAATAGAAACAGTAAAAATTAATTTTAATTATTTGTGAAAAGATCTTAAGTCCGCCAATATTTTAATTACATTTCCCATGATAAAAGTTATGACTGAAAAAACTAACTAACTAATAGCTGTTTAATATATATAAAGAAATCTAAAAGGAAAAATGTTTAACTATGGCAAGTTTTTTGAGACTAAATACGACAGACAATTTTTCAGAAGTTCTGTCAAATTACAAGTAAGAATTTTTGAATGACTTCCGCTAAATTTACAAGCAGGTCACGCCTAATTAACACAAGAAATTTCATTCTTGCTAACGCTGATTTAATAATATTATTATTTTCCATTACATAAATACAATGTTTCCTATTTCTGGTGGAAATTATCTTAATGGGCAATGTGGCTTCATTAACAGAGGAAAAATTATGATGGGGTATATTTTTCTAAATTTTGATTCAACAAAAATTCATAAGATTTATTAAATATTCTTGAATTAATAAACAGTAGTCTTATATACACTGGGCTAATAGTGTGCAATCATCGAATAAATGCATGCGTTGAATATAATTTTCATAAAAGAAATACCTAACCTAATAAAAAGAGAAATATTTTATTGTTTTAAATGTGATATTGCACATAAAATTGATCATAGGAACTCTACTTAAAATAATGCAAATTTGCCGATTCTCATCATATTTTCTACACCTGTATCGCAACTAAACCAATTGGAATAGTATACAAGTGTATATAGGATTGTCTTTCAAAATATTACTAAACAAATCAAAACGACTTGAGGTAAGAAAAAGTACGCGTGACGGAAATAAACCTGGTGGTATTGCATTCTATTTCAACCTTATTAGGTTTAAGGCCAACTGGCTTCTTCAAATATAGATTGATAATATCTTAGATGGGTTTCATCTAAGCTATACATTTACTTGAGTACAAATTCAACTTCATCTATCCTTTTGAACGGTTTAGAAGAATTAGCGTTAAATTTAGCCTAATATTATGACCAATAGGAAATTTAAATAACTAGCAAATCTAATCTGCGCCCCCTCTTTTTTGACAAAGCTAAATCGACTAGAACAAATTAATGGTCATTTCCTAAGCACGATTTTTCCGAAAGAGACGTAGAATGTGAATTTTATTAACAAGATCTGAGGCTAATTTACCAAGATGACTGCACTGATAATCCTATAATAATTGACAAATTAATGGGGAAAAGTCTACCAAAGCCGGTATTTGTCTCAATCCACAAGTTTGTTAGCAGATCTGTCAATCAGCCAGATGAATAATCTAGGTCAATGCAGGATAGAAAAATATTGAAGTCGAGGTTCTTGAACTTCTGTCTCTTCCATTAATGTCGACGATACAGAACCGCCCAAAATATGTGGGAAAATGACGGTATATTTTTAAAATGCAATTATAAACACAAACACGATTCTTATTGGCGCAAATATTAAATAATGACAAATATATTAGCATTTAAAGTTATGCTATAGATAGTGTCTAACTCGCAGATCAGAACATGTTACATATAACCGTAAATGCAATACTATTGTTTACCTGCAAATATGTAATAAAAAAGAGCTAAAGTATTTGGTTCTATTACGCAACATTAAAAATTAGAATCTCAATGAAAGACAATAGTGGCAGCTCCCAATAGGGTTTCATATTTTTGGCAAAACAAGAATAAAAGTGTGCTTTTTAAATTTCCGTCTTTTTAAATATTTAACCTAGACAAACAATTTTGGGATTACAAACACTTACTTGTTTGAGTTAAACAATAGCAATTGCAGCACAGTTTACGCAAAACTCAACTCGAAGATTATTTTCATACACACATTAAAACACGTGTGTTTTTGTGTACTAGTGTGAATTTATGTATGTTTTTATAATCTGAGTTTTCAATATAAACTTCGGAAATACATAGTGAGTTAGTCGCTTCCAAAATGAAAATAAAGAAGCAGGAATTAATTTTACTGAAACATGATTTCCTAAATTATAGCTTTTACGTGAATTGAATAAATTGAAAATGATTTTCAGGGCATTATAATGATAAAGCAGCAAAACACGCATTGTCATATTAGATTAGATGAGTGAGGCAGAGACTGTATACAAATCACGAGGAAATTGGTATTCAAAAACAGAACAATAGTTTAACAATCTCAAGGCAGTATTAGTGTACCAATTTAATCTAGATCACTAAATTTCTACAGTAAGGTATGCCTTCGTGTACAAAGCTCAGATCATTCAAATCTATAGGGCATGGATAGATCTGGATCGCCTCTTTAATATTGGTAAATTATAAGACTCTGTTTCAGCACATTCACAGACGTGCAGAGAAATAGTCTCCTAATTTTCGCTAGTCTTGAAAATATATCACTCTGCTTAGTGTCTATCGAGACAAACCACTGCAAGCTTTCCACTGCCGAAGATAATTATGCCACTTTCAACAGGGTGGATTGATAGCAACAAAAGAATAATAAAATCAACAGCAGTAACGACAAAAAAAAACAACTCACGTGGACAAATGCCCTTCTTTGATAACTTAACGTATAGGCATAAATTTTTTGATATATCGCCTCAAGTATCTAGCTAGGTAATATGGAAACTTCATAAAATCAGTATGAGCAAACGAATCAGAAGTGTGAAATAAACTCACTTTATACGTCGTCAAATTGAATGAGAGATGTAAATGGTTAAATCTCCAGATAATGATTTGTTATTCTCTATTTTCATGGTGGGTTTTTATAGGATCTTGTATATCAATTTGTTCCACATTTTTCAAGAAACTACGTAGTAGGCTTCAGGTTTATTGCCAGCTTACACTGAAGAACTGCCTGAAAATGCCAAATTTGCTATTAAGTGTTAAAACATATTTAGTTTAAATGGATTCCGGTATATTCTCTCGGTTATTTTAATTAAATTCGTACCGCGTATACAATTAAGCGCTCATTGATTGTGTGATAACGGCAAAAACGCTTAAAAACTAGTTTTTATAATTAGGATAAACACCAATTCCAAATTTATGTGAGCTGTTTCCCAATATATGAAAACTAGCATCAGTTCCAAGAACTGAGATGCTTCGACCTTCCTTGTTAATCATCAGAGCACGATCAAAAGCTGATTGTGGATGAGCAAACCGCAAAGCTTGTATCACGTAAGGCAAATGTACTGTATTCGATTAGAAATTTCAGTGGCATATTTCTATGCAGCCTCAAATATAAGCTTGCTGCAGTTTCTCCACACGTATATTAGTTAAGCAATTAAAAAAATGGTTGCGGTTATCTACGTCAATATGGTTCTGTTTATCTCAAATTCGCAAATATGATTAAGCGATTATCTCGAGTTAGCGCATGCCTTACTCTTAGAAGCCACAACATCTGCGACTACTAAGATATATAGGATTCAACAAATGATTTAGTAAATGATATATAATACAGCCGCTGCCTACCTGTAGAATGTCGTTTATTGCGTTTATCCAAGGCCGCACGCCAACTTTGTAGACGCACCTGCTCTTGTTCTGTCATTACCTGACTACCTTTTTCAAGGTTTTCAGTGCATAAATCCTGCTTTTCTCCGCTATTTACGTCAAATCGATAAAGACAAATTTCCGACATTGTCAGATGACCACCACGCTGTAATTGACCAGCAAGTCGAACATTACGTCCAATACACGCCGCTAAATTACGTGACGGCGAGCGCGAACACGGTTGAAGATGATATAAAGGATGCGACTTCTGAGTTGAGAATTGCTGATAGTGTTGCCAATAACCAGGATTTCTGGAGCTGAAAACTGTTCCAGAAGCATACTTCAATTGGTTCTCACCTTTATTTTTTATAATATTATCGTGCGCCAGTAGTGACTGAGTTTTTTCTGAATCACCAACTTTATTTGTAGTTAACCTGTTGTCTGTTAATTCATCATTGTTCAACAAGGAATTTTCAGGTGGCCGGGATTCATTGTGGCCATGACAAAATACGGTGTGCAATTTGAATTTACAATCTTCACACTGTTTTGTTTAGTAAAATTTAAATAGAACAGAATCTGTTAATAAAATTTTGATTGTTTTGCTATATTTTTCTTAAATCAACTGATTTACTACACTTAATTATGTGAATGCTTTAATTAATAAAACATTTCAACTAACACTTCAATTGAATCATGTTACAGTCTTGGAAGCGTACAAAGTGTTTTAAATAAGTCTGTTTAACACATTCAGATATATGAGTTATAGCCTGTTCATGCGTAATTTTGTACTTGCATTTGTTTATATTCGTTTAGATACAAAGTTTGAGGTAGCTCACCGATAATCCATCATTGTTTGACAACATATTTCCGGCTGGCCGGGAATCGTTTCAAAGTCGAATGAAAATTTTGCGCAATTTGTTTTTAAAATCTCCACACTTTTGCGCATTAACATTTAAGCAGAACAGATCAATAACAGAAATTATGAAATTATTGTCAATATTTCTAAAGCAATCTAACATTACCCTAAACAAATTAGTATTGACATGCCCAAAAGCCGAGACAGTAATGCAAGAATTTTCAAATTATTAAGTATATTAAAGATCCTGAGATAATTAAACAAGAGCAATCATAGGATTTCTATATTTCTCACGCATAAAACTTCATTTTTTGTTATAGTCAAATATTCGCCTGGAAATATACACCAATGACATGTGTTTTTATAGTCTGTACATTACAACTAACTAACGATAGGCTCTAGTTATAAGGTAATTTTATCCTCTATGTTCTTCATTGATATACGCCAGAACCCCCCTGAAGAAAATGAATACCTGATCCTTGTTTTACACAAAACGTTATTTCGTTTCTTTTTAAAATTTCCCTCAATACACTTCAATGCTTAGTGTCGTTTACTTTTATCAATTAAAAAATTATATGATAAATAAATATAATTCATAAGGCAAGTGAGAAATTTCGTTCAAATCGCTGCATTGAACTAATCAACATAACGGATGTCTTAATAGATAAACGTACATTGCATATGCAGGTATGTATGTATAACTTTTAAAAATTTAGTTAAATGCAATAACAAACAGTGAAAAAAATCCTCAATCTCAATTTGTCATTGTAAGCAACAGACGAAATCTTATAGCTAGTTTTGGGTACGTATCATACATAATATCTGTATCAACGAAATTAATTATAAAATACAAATACGCCGCGCGTACTTGTCTAGTGAAACGTCTATAACTGTTATGCAATCAGCCAAACATAAGTATAAATGAAGCCTGTTGAACCAATTTTCTCACTAGCTTTTATACTTATCCTTATTTGGTTGGATCAATTTCGATTGGCCCAAATACGCGACAACAATGAAAACATATCTAGAAAGAGAAAACGTGGATGCGTTCAGCAAAATGTTTCAGAAAAGCAAAGATCAGGTAATTGTGGAACTTCATGTTGCGCACAAAATGGTTTTTCTTTCAATAAAAAAAGTCCAGAAATATGAACATGATCTCACAAGCCCACCGCTTCCCTATTTCCAAAATGCAATGCAACACCGGTACAAAACCAATGAATTACAGAACCTACAACAAATTTTGCAAAACAGTGAATTTAAGTTTCCTTGAATTTGGTCAGCCAATACACCTGTCAACTGCAAAATATGTAACTCTTCTCGAGAAGAGACCCACAACTACGCATTAAATAAACTATGTATACACTTACTTGATTTTAATTGTTTTTAGTCGGTTTTGACACTTTTCTCTAAAAACAAAGGCTAAGCAAATGAATTCAAACGTGCGGCAACCGGAAAAATTGCTATATAGATTTCTGCTTGAATATGTGTGCACTCACAAATATGATGTTCGCAATCTCCCACAATGTGAAATCCAGATTAGGCTAAGCTTAGAAGGACAAATTAACCGTTATGTTACGTTTATCATGTTTTCCTCAGGACGTCGACAAATATTTTTATAACACTGGTTTTTTTATGAAGCTGTGGCACTACCAGGTAATACTACGAACAATCGCGTTCAACAAATCAAGAACTGACCTTTCTCGTATGTGGATTAAGTAGTTGGTAAAATTTTCTCACTGACTCGATGAGTAAGATTTCTGAGCAACCCTCTAAAATAGTGCCTGGAACAACGAAAGCTGGCGTTTTTTAATAAGAAGAAAAAACAAATGTATCTTTTACATGCTGCAAAAGCTCTCAATTTCACGCACGCGTAAAATATTTCAGTCTTCATTGCCAATTAAAAATGTGTACTTTATACATTTTGTAATAGAGGCCACATTTTAGCCCCTCAAAATTGCTGTAGGCTCACATCAATCACTGACGAGAATCAATCGTTTTTTCCGTGCTCAAACTTTGAGTGTGAAACCTGTATTCGCATTAGCAATTTTTAACTTATTTAGTTTTACTAGACAATGAAACTGGTAACCCCTTGTGACATTGGTCTTTACTTTGGGCACTAATACTTGATTTAAATGAATAAGCCGCTTCAATGTTAACCGCGACTTCGAATTCATCTAGTGCTTCTTATTAAAGCTATAGCAACAGGTAAAAATGACCAAATTCAGATGCTGATTACCACATTTATTTCCAGCAATATCTTCGAGATTTAGTTTTATAACTCTAATCTAATTTTCACGATAGGTTGTACCACAGTTTATGATTAAATTACCTATCGTCAAAAACCATGCACATGCATTGATATTTGCTTCTAAAAGAGTAATAACGAAAGCAAACAAATATCGTCGCTTGAAGGCTTAAGATAAATAATTTTACACCACCCTACCGATTCGACTTCCCCCTCGTGAATATGTCGCCGGAGAGCACAATTAATCAACGTCGGCTGAGACACCTTTCCAGTCTTGCCGTTGTATGCGTCAGCCTCATTGGCACAGCAATATGTGACTAGGCTACTCGTTGCAGGAGCATCCTTTTCCAGACTGATGTCGGGTGCAGTAGTAGCAGTTGCAGAAGTTATTCCGCTAGATGGGCGTAATCGTGAATGGGGTGACGAGCTAAGCACTGCGTAACAACAAAGCAAACATTGTTGTGGATAACTGTGACTATGATTGTGACTAACGAACTGGTCACAATCCATCGTTGCATCGCAGTTGCAGAGAGGTTTTTGTAATAGGTGACCATGTATGCTTGATTCATCGGTTTGCTTAGACATTTGGGGCGAGCTGACAACAGGTTTTTGTATTTTAAATAGATTGAAACCACCGAGCGATGTTGGCACAGTACAGCGCTCTGAGGGATAAATGACATAATTCTTATAATTATGTTCAATCGGCAATGACGTCTGGTGAATATGGTGGTAGTGGTGAGGATAAGGACAATTGTGATATAATATGGCATTATTTGCATGTTCATAGGCAGAATAATCTGACGGATAGTGCGAATGTCGTACAATATACGGTTGGTCATGATGAATGTGCAGATGCTGCGGAGGAAGATGGTGAAAATGGTAGGGAAGCCGATACACATGTTCGTCCGAGTGAAATTGAACTGGATAGGCGTGAACTGATGCAGCCCGGGGAAAGTTCACTGATGTCATTTGAGGATCATCTGTGTTCACAACTGTGTTTACAGCTTCATCGGTTTGACTACTTTGTATTTCTATTTGCCCGCCTGGCAGAACAACGTCACCGAATACTGACTCAGCCTCGACTTCTTCGCCAGCCTCCTCATCGTCGTAGTTTGCATCATTATCATCACCATTATCATCATCATCATCATCATCATCATCATCAATCTCCTCAGCTTCACACTGACCATTCACGTTCTGTTTACTGTCCTCAATACTTGTGTCTGCATTATGTTCAGATGACAGCAATTTAGCATCAATTTGGGTCATTCTACTATCGAGCTCAAATAAGATTTCGTTTTTCTTTGGAGTCTCTTGATGCGCGCTGAAGTTGTCATTTCTTTCGGTGTAGCCAGCACTGTTATTTTGCTCACGATTGTCACCTGTTAATAGGACATTTAAAAAAAAAATTAATTTTCTTGACCTCAGAATGGCTCTCACTAATTTAGTTAACGATTTGATCAGTATTACCTAGATTATTTAATTTTTTTTAAATTATGCTTTAATATACACAAACAATTTTAATATATATATATATATTCGCAACGATTTTTAATAGGATATGCTTTCACTATTTTGGATGGCTCACGAATTATATTTCCGGATTAAGTTCACCAATGGATTTCAGGACAGCTTAATTTGACTAGCATTGTTATTTTGTGAATTCCATGGCATTGCAAAAAATATGAGGTCCATTACATTATATTATGGAAATATTTATTTTCAGCAGATGCAGTAGAAGATTAATTTCACGCTTATCAGCGCTCATATCGGCTTAGTGTGTTCAAAATAGGATTTTTTCTGTACGTCAATCTTTGAATAAATACACATTTTCCTTTCAAAACTGCGACATTTCAAAAATAGCTTTTTAATTTCAAACCAGTCTTAGTTTGCTAGTATGCTTCTTAATTTGGAGGTTATTGAAATAAATAAACGTTTTTTCTTGGAATAAGTTCTAATAATAATAACATTGTGCTTTCCAATCTCCATGTGAATCGGCGATTAGCTATGTTTAGTCTATTTGATCTTTCTGAACCAATACAGACTTTTTGGTACAACTTATGCTGACCATTTTCGCTATCAACAAAATTAAATTACATAATTAAACTATCATTAGTGGTCTGTGCGGAAAATTATGTGTAGCGTGCAGCAGGGGGCTCTGTAGTTAGGGCAACTGATTCCGAAGTAAACGTACCCAGGTGAGAGCTCTATTCGCGGCAAATTTTGGATAGTTCATGAAGAGTTACCAATAAGGTCGACACCATTCTGCTGGATGAATTGCCTTCTCTATGTTATACAATGCTTAATTTGTACTGACAAATGTATGTATTTAATGGGGCTGGTAGTTACATCAAGTTCGGGACCTTGATTTATGTGAAAATTAATTTGTTTTATTTCTTCGGCATATCAGCTGATAGCAGAGTTTATTTGTTGTTTTTCTTTTCTACATCAAGCAATGCCTAGTTTATACTGACAATTGCCTGTATATAATGGGACTGGTGCTTATATCAGGATCTCAAACTTGATTTGAATCGTTGTTATCACCACCTACTCAAATAGTATTCGTTTCACTATAAAGAGGGTTTAATTTTGTTTTCTCCATTTGAACTTTCTGGACTAATATTAGTGTGTACTAGTTATTTGATTTCTTTTATATTCTACTTTATTTTCCGGTAAATAAGTGTAAAAGACAGCGTGAAAACACTTCTGTCCTATATAGAATGCGCTTTTAAATGTATAATTGATAAAAAATATTTTACGTATTTCAAAATTAAATATCACACAGGCAGAGTCGCTAAATACAATGAAACTTATATTTGAATCTGAATTTGGCAAATTCTTAGTGTTCTATATTAGCTATTATGCAAATAAACTGGCTCCACTAAATACATGAACACATTGTGCTAGTTTTCTCCAACCGAGAGTATATAGCAATTGCCTCTTTTACAACTTGAATGTACTGCTCAACTTCAGAGATAAGTATTATGGAGAAAACCTGAGGGAGAAATTCTGTCAAATATGTGTAGCAATACACATTAGGTGTTTAATTAAACATTGATATCGTAATACACAAATTCAACAAACATTTGAAACCAAAGATAAATTTGCTATTTTAAATAAATTTAAATCGATAAAAGTGACAATCAATGGGATATTGTCAAAAAGGTATAATTTTTTACCCGGCGCACTATTTCTTGTGGCTTTTTTATCAGAACGGATTTTAACGCCCTTATTCCGCTTTTCTTCACCTGTACTGACCGAATTCCGTTTTGGCTTTTGGTTGGCAATATTCCCCGATTCAACGACAAGCAAATCATTTTTCCTTGCAGACTCCGAATGCAGACCGGTAAGTTCTAATGAAGCTCTTCTTAACAAAGCTACAGTGCAACTGTTTGGTGTTTTTGTTAGAACAGTTGAATCGTTAAGTTTATTATATTTGGTTTTCCGATACATCAAACTCATGTCCTCACTGCATCTTGAAAGTGATTGCTCGTAGCAAACCTTTTTGTGCTGGTTACTGGACGTCTCAGTGTTAGTGGCCAAACTAATCGGTTGATCAAATGTACTCTTGTTTCTCTCAAAGGTATCAACTTCACGATCTTGTACGCCGTTTAAAGACGCGTTATTTTGTAGAAATTTATTTCTTGTCTTAATCTCGGCGCGCATTTGCGCCTCCAACGTAGGCGAATAGGCGCGTAGAGGTGCCTGTAAGCAATTTCTTATTTCTACTAGACAGTTACGCAACAATTCCACTTCAGATTTGCTACTTTTATTGCCTTTCGATTCACCGGCTGATTGGCTTGAAGTCGAAGACTGTCGCGAAGGAACCAACCCGCCGTTTGAACACAACCAGGCACGGTTCGAGTTGTTTGACGTTGCTCTTTTGAGCAAATCGTTCGACGAGCATGATGAAGCAACCGCTTCCGTAAGCAGCGTTTCCAGGTTCATCAACAATGCTTTCCGACCAGCAAGTTTGCGGATGCTAACAAGAATTTTCTTCCTTGCACCCTGAGTCACATTCTAAAAGTAAAGAGTTAAAGGAACCGTTATTAGCTTTTATAAATATTAACAACCATTGTTAAACTGTAAATTCTCGGGTGCAATTTAATGTTATATTATGCAATGTTCGAAATTATTTGATATAAATACTAGTAATAAGATCATTCAGCAATATATTTGATATGGAATTACGGCAGTCTATGCACTAATTTCAATATTAAACTTACTAATGAAGCCCAGTGTTGGTTTATGCGTACAAAGTGTATACTGACTGTCTATTGATCCGTGTTAAACTGCTGTTATTTTATCATATAGTTATTGCACTTTATAAAATGTCTTTGAATGTAGGCATTAATTAGGCACTCTGATGCCTAGTGTTTTATTCGTGACAATAGTCCAAATCCAACGAACTCAGTTTCCAATTAATTTTATTTCAAACGTAGAAAAGCAGTGATTTTGATTCTAGAACCTCAAACAATGAGGAGAATGACAAAACCAATTGGCATGTTCATTATGCATCAGCGATTCTGGCATCAATAAATCTCTGGATCAACAATATCTTAGAGGAAAAGTCTTACAACAGTTTACTAAGGGAAAGATGCTAAAAGTCGTGTTGAAATTCAGCATTGCAATGTATTTTATTTTAAAATAGACGAATATACATACTCAATGATATCATGGTGTCATGTTAATTAATATAAATTAGAAAACGTCTAGATTGAACTAAACTTAATTTCTCATTTGTGTTAACTACCATTAATATCAAACAGCTACACTAATCTAGTGTCCTTTCAGGTTTAAAATATTACCGAAATATAAGAGCTTGAAGAACGAAGCTCATAGTAGTGGCTCCTCTCAAACTGACACGCTAGGGCATTCAGTTTTGCTTCATACGTCTCTCTGGACAAAATAACTTACCAGGATAGAATACAGAAGAAGGGCAACACAGTCATTTAAATAAACAGCTTCAGAAAATAAATAGTGAGTCATGACAAAAATGCTAATCAGAAAAGGAGACTGCTGTTGAAATAGCGGATGTTTGGAACGTATTCACACATTATTTGCCAATTTGTCTATTCATTTTGAGGCTGTTTACAACACTTTTATGTTTATGCACAGAGAATAACGCCATTACCGCAAACTTTTTTCTTATCGGCTACTTGTCAGTACGTGACGACAGTCGCTACAAACCCGCCAGTAAATACGAAACGAATGTACATGAGATTATACTTTCCGTTCATGCTGCCTTTGGTTTATCCTTCAGGTCACAACTGAACTAATTTGTTACTAGGTTCGCAACACCTAATACATACTTGCATATATATTAGTTCTCCGCAACAAACAGTATTTAACTGTTATATATTGAATTGAATGATGTCATGCTTACCGCGAAATGTGATAACTGATATCGATCAAGGCCAGAGTGTATGGATTTACGGGAGTAAGAGGTGATCAGAAATAGCTGTAATTCTTAATTTCGGTGAACTATAGCATACATTGATATTCATCAGGTTGGTAACATGTACCAACTCGGCAACCATAGCGCTAGTACTATGTACGTTTTCGGTACTAAAATGTTGGTGTGGGTTACTAACACAGTAGCCATAATGTTAGTATCCTTAACAGACTCTGTATATACATTATATAGTGTGAGTTAGCGTTAAAGTCGCGTTGTCATAGACTTTATATGATGTTAGCTTCACTATCGCAGGTTTACACATTAGTCTAGGAGATTGTACCGTCCTATTATTCCACATTCTTGACCAAAATATATAGTGGTTAAAGAGCGTAATACCGGCTCCTACTGATGAGTCGCCTGTAAGCACGAAACGAATGTGCATGAGATTGTACTTTCATGCTGCAGTTGGTTTATCCTTCTGGTCACAACTTAACTAATTTTTTACTAGGTTCGCAACACCTAATACATACTTGCATATATATTAGGTCTCCGCAACAAACAATATTTAACGCCTTTTAGTTGGTCAATTCTTACAATTCTATTCAGTGAATTTTCCTGATCGTTGTCACATGGAAAAAATTAGTTACCCAATATCTTTAATTAGTTTGACTTCGACATGACTAAAATGGTATGCTATACTTTTGTTGTCAACTGCGTAACAACTTATATGGACTGTTCGAGGCGTATTGATGGCTCACGATAATGAAAAACACGAAAAATAAACTTCTGATCAAACCTAATCCAAATTTTGTTTCGATATGCTATTCCTTATTTTAAAATGCATACTGTCTATTTCATTGCAACCCTAAAATGACGTTTTGAGCCAATAATTATGAGAAATATCCGAGATTTTGAGAGAAAAAATTTATATTTGCGCAATGCCTCTGTTTTATTTTAATCACGCCTTATTTAGATGACATTTTGCACTTGTTCATGCGGTCACAATCCGCCAACTTAAGTTAAAAGTTGAAATAACAGTTAATATTCATATTGATGGCTTACATCAAAGAACTATGACTTCATTTTATATACAGATTGAGATACAATTTTGGCACATGGAAAACAAAAAAATTTCATTAACAAATTCATCAATAACTATGCATCAAAGCGAATTTTTTTATAGCAAACAAAGACAAACTGATAAGAATAACAAAATTACGATACAAGAAATTTCGCGAAAAAACCATAAATGGTGCTTCCTTCAAATTCAAAAGTGACGTTAAACCTATTCATTAAAAGTAACATTAAAATCGAGAGTTAAAGGCTAAAATTATATTTCAATAAGGCCATAAATAAAATCTGACCACATTAAACAACAAGTATTTTATGATAGTTAGATTTTGAATACAGAAAAAACTTAATACTCAATATGAATATAAATCATGTTTTAAATTTTACGGTAGTGCTTTCTTTTCATCTTATCAACAGTGGTATAAGAGAAATAAGACATAAATTGATTTTATTTAAATAGGAAAAATTACAATAAAAAGAAAATGCCCAAAAAAATTTTTTTCTTGCAAAATCCATCACAAAGTTGATTTTTTTTAAATTTCATTCAAATAGGGAAGCACATTAACACACCAATCTGATTTTGCACCAATTAACTTCGTATGTGCTTCAGCATGCCTGAATTTAATTCTGACTCCAGGTGATTCTTCACAGTAATAATTTCAACTATAGGTAATGTTAGATGCATATTGTAGCAACATTTCTTCTTGGCCGTGAATCCTCTAAAATCTCAGTTATCTGCACAACATGCAAACGCCAAAACTGAACGCATTACATCTCTTATGCACGTCATTGCTTCTTTACGTTTTTTATTATAAGTGAATATACACCAGTTTATTATCAACAGTACAACCATTCAAAGCGGATTTTTTGGTATCATTAGGTTTATATTTATCTATAAAATTTTGTGGGTAACCGTTAATGATCAAGGTATTATACACACTAACGCAGTCAGTAAACAGTCTAAAGAACAAATACGCAATGCCCAATTACAAAATTTCTTTACAGAGATTTTTCAATTGGCAGTACTTGGTAAAATGCGAATATCGTGCTGTTAATTTCAAACAGATCTTCGCAATTTGCCATCAGGTCTACCTTTTGGCAACACATCAAAAAATGCTTCAGAATCTGACATTATGATGGGACTATCTAAGCGCCACGCAAAACTGTGTACAGTTAAATCTCCTCTCTTTCAACATTTTAGAGTTATGTATATTTTATTTACTTGTAAATGAAGACTGTTTTGTCTATTTAAACAAAATATAATTGTTTTTTTCTCTAGTAAATCAGTTCACTAGTTGAAGTGAAAGCTATACTTGAAAATTTTAAACGTACCTTTGTTAAATTCATGTCAGTTAATACATTATTTCTGTATTTGAAATAGAAAATTTACTGTTTAATTTATAGAAATAGACAACTCAAAGCAAGCTTTAAAACAAAGATTTATAACTAAATATTTCCACGCGCTAAATGTGCCTAGTGTAACGGAACATACTAAACTTGTAAAAAAATATTATTATCCCTTTTCCAACAAAAGGCTGAGACAAGCTCGTAGGCCACCGTTTCGACTGTAGGATAATGAATTACAATAGGTTGATCATCTTTTACGCGTTAAGTCTCCGCTTAGTAGTAAAGGTTTACTCCAAAAGCGCGTTAGTAAAAAAGGATGAACTAAGTGCTTTATTAATCCGTTAAATCGTTTGATTTACTTCCGCAGTTAACAAATTTACAAATCCTGCAATGTCGCATATTTTGCACGCAATAAGACAAATGTCTACCTCAAGCTTCTTGTTAATTTTACAAAACAGTGAACGATTACGTGTTTTAAAAGTTTGATATTTTAGTCAAATAGACAAAACACTCATTTCAGCTATATCATAGAGTTAAAATTTAATTATTTACCCATTTCTGAAGCCATTCATCTGTAATGCCCAGCATTTCATCGTATGTCAGATTTTGAAAAAGATTTGCGTATTTGTGCAATCTAAGACTTTTTAACCAGATAGGTACCTCTGCAATAAAATTTAAAAGAAAGAAAAATATTATATGCAATATAATAACTAATAAATAATAAATTTTTTCTACTTAATAAATTTTAAATGGGTGCACAATTAATATTTTTATCTATGTCATCAGTTGTTGTGTTCTATTTGCGCATCGATATACTCTACGAAATATATAAACTTAGATTTGTTTTCTCTATCGAATATTGCGCGTTAATTGATAGCACACGTAAGTCGGTAAAAACTTGCATTATTTACATTTCCCGATGCACAGCTTGTCTTCTGCATTGATGAATGTGTTCTCACTGGTCCCATTATTTGTAAGCTGCCCACACGTGTACTGTGAACAGAAAATGATTTAGTACCAGGTTTTGCCGAATTATCACGCAACAGTCGTTCGCGGAAATAAATGGAAGCATGAGCGCACCGCGAAAAAAGTGTCATTAAAAAGATAAATACTTAGAAAATGTGCTCTCTATAAAACGTGTCAAAGTGTTTAACTCGTGCATGCACTGCCTCACATAATTGTCTGGCTAAGTCTATTTACAAGTTCAATCATTGCTCATATTTGAAATATTTTACTTGGAAAGGCAATTCACTAGCTTCCTTTTTGTAGTGCTAATCAGCATACGTAGCCAGAACTGTGTTTGAGGCTCGAACCAACTGCACACTAAGTAGTAAGCAATCGAATAACTTCTTTACCAAAAAGGCAATATTCATTTTTACTAATTATAACAATCTAATAACGTTAATGAGGTATCCAATGGTAATATATATATATATATATATATATATATATATATATATATATATATATGAGTTGGCTTTGAAGTCGCATTGTCGAAGACTTTATATGAAGTTAGCTTCACTAATTCTGGTTTACACATTCGTATGGAAGACAGTACAGTCTAAATTTCCCACATCCAATGTAATGGGTAAAGGGCGTAATACCGGCTTATACTGTTGAGTCGACTGCAAGCACGAAATGAATGTGCACGAGATTATACTTTCCGTTCATGCTGTCTTTGCTTTATCCCTCTGGTCATAACTGAACAAATTTGTTATTAAGTGCGCAACACCCAATACGTAATTGCATATATATATATTAGTTCAATGCCACAAACAGTATCTATCTGAGGGATTAATTACAAATTTGAGGCAATCCTAAATTCTACTATTTAACTAGTAGCACATCACGGAAAACTATTTTAAGGCTTATGTTGAATTTCCATATCCAAGATCACAGCATGAAAGGTATGAATAATCAAGTATGTGGTCCTCACCTTAAGTAATCTCACATATATTTTACGGAACTGGAATTGTGGGCATTTCCACCCGAGCAAACAATGATTTTTCACGTGTTTAATAAATTCCACATAGTGCTTTGGCCTTTTTTATAAATCCTCCATCTTTTATATACAAAACAGATAAAGACTTATGACGATGATCATGAACGGCCGAAACGCGTCAGTGCGTGCCACTGATGGTAGTTTTTTTAGGTTTTGCGTCTGATTAGATACAATGAGCTTGGTGTTTATTAAAAACTCACAAACTTGATTTGAATAACTTATAAAGCCACATGCTTGTGTAAATGTGAAATACTAATTAATGCGCTTACATTTCACTCTGACCTCATTGTAGATGACTCCGATTAAAACATTTGTCTTCACAAACGGGGTGTTCTTAGTAATCCGACGTATTGCCAGACACTGCTGGCCTCATATCAAACATGGAATTCTTTATGTATATTTATTTAATATTGACACGAGATTCTTCCACTTTCGTCACCAAGGTTGAAATGAACATTATTTTATGCTATTCAAAATCAGGAATAATGCGATTTTAGGTAAAAGATAATGTAACACAGTTTCACTGAAGCACTAGAAAATGCTAATTTATAGTTTATTTAAAAACACGAAAACTAAAAAAGTTCAACGAAAATTTGATCGATAAAATTGATCATGGATTCGGCTTTATTGAACACACATTTAGAACTAGACAGGATGACTGATTATACATCAAAATACGGATGCTTCTCACACATGTACAATGCCAAATCACAACTTTGCCATTTCTATGCGTAAAAAAATCAATAGTTTATAATTCTTGCATTGGTTTGCTGATAGCAAAAGTGATTAATACGCTTAAAAATTCTTTGTAATCCTCATTAACGAAATAAAATGAAAGATGGAAAAAGCGTAATAAACGTTGATAGTACGTGTAATTACAAATAGTATCGACTTACGACTCATGCCGTTCACTTCATTGAAACCAGCTGTAGACAAAAGATTGCTTGTGAGCTGCGTTTCATTAGTGTCTACTGCAATCGAAGAGTCTGGCATTGTCATGGCTATTCCTTCAGCCGACAAACCGTTACTGTTGTTTTTGTTGCTGCTGCTGCTGTTGCTGCTGACGATGTGCATGCAATCCTTATCAAAGCGCGATGACGAATTGTAATTTGTATAGGGGGGCTGATAGTGATGGGGGTGGTGGTGATGATGGTTTCGATAAAAATGACCATTTGGATCAGGGGTGTTGTACCAGTGGAAACAGTTTTCTTGGTTTGGCGCATGATATGGTCCCGGAAAATGGTGGTTATTGAAAGACTGATGATGGAGACCATTGTACATGAGCTGGTTGTAGCTGGAGGCGTATTGTGGATGAATATGTGAACAAGTAGCTGGAATAGATTGGTAATACAGCGGAGGAAAGTTTCGCTGATTATAACCTTCTTGATTTAGCTGTTGGTGTTGGTGTTGGTGCTGATAATGAGGTGCGTGATTCATGCTTTGCTTTGATGCATAATTCCAATTGTTCTGTGTCGGAGTTTTAGCCCACCGCGGTAGAGAAGTGGAGGATACTCGAGCTCCTGAAGGTTTCTGGTAAGAAAATGTCACGTTTTGCTGATACGTAGTGTTGTTTTGTTGGATTAACGATGCCGGTAATCGACAATCATCTATGTGGTCATAAGCCTCGCAGATCTTGTGGTTCATAGATGTAGCGTCTACTGTATACCTGCGGGCCGTGGAAATGCTGCCAGTAAGAAATCCATCAGATTGAGCCTCAAACGAAACTGGCTTAACTTAATTACGAAAAAGATATTTAAATACATTTTTTAGTAAAAGTACAAATTTCTGACACTGACTTTCAGTTTTAACACACACACACGCAATATACTAAGAGCTTTGTGCTTTTATATCAATATAAATTCAAAATTTCCTGATTGCATTCCTATTTACATTTTTTGGAAATATACTTTTAAAATATAATGGTAGCATCTTTGTATAATCATAAATTAAGCTTAATTGTTGATAAATTTAAAATATTTACTGAGTTATACAAATAACGAGGTTATTCTGGCGTATCTTGCAAGTGTGAATCACTTATAAGTCATTTAAATGTATTTTAAAAATGCTTACTCAAATTTATACATCTTTCAAACTGTAATCCAAGTAAATTCACATTCAAAAATCAAACAATTTTGCTCATTTTTGCGAACATTCAGTTGCTACTACGCTAAGTCAAACAATATTTACTACTTTCCTGATATTCTTGCACCGGAAAATTTGACACATCTCATATTCCAGAGCACATAGCACCACAAAGTTTTGCTTTTTAAAATTTTAACTCCAAATATTAATTGACTCTGCTTTTGCTATTGTATAATTACCAATGCATTGAATAATACTAATTTTAGCTTGATGACTTGTTACATTAAATTCTCCCTCATTTGCGTATTTAAATCGATTTATGTTATCGTATTGAACTCTATAATGCTGCCTCTTTTATTTCATATACGCAATTTTACACCATCCGTTGTGTACTTGTTGTGCACCAGATATTTTCCAAGCCGAACCTACACTTTCATTAGAATCGTAATAAACAATATTAATTTTAAACGCAATCCCTCTACTCGATCACGTATTAGTATCTGAAGGTAAATAATTAAGGTTTAGACAACATCATTACAATCACGAGCAGGAATAAAAATAAGTTAGTAGTTGGTGCTCCAAAGGAATACGAAGGTAGTTTATTTTAAAAATAAATAAAAAAACAAATTTAAAAAAATAACAATAAAAAAAGAAATCGAATTTCATAAAAAAAATAACAATTCAAAAATATATGCAAACATACATACATAATTTTTAAGAAACATGAAAATACACACATACGTTCCTACATAAGTAAATACATACATATATACATACATACATACATACATACATACATACATAATTACATACATGCATACATACATACCTACATACTTACATACATGCATACATACATACATAAATACATACATAATTACATACATACATACATACATACATACCTACATACATAGATACATACATACATACATGCATAAATACTTACATACATATATATATATATATATATATATATATATATATATATATATATACATTAGTAAATATATACATGGATACATATATACATGTGCGCATACGGACATTTGTAGTGCATACATACATACATGCATACAGACAGACATACATACGTACATACATACATACATTAATACATACATACATTAATACATACATACATACATATATACATACATAAATACATACATACATACAACATACATGCATATATACATACCTACATACATATATACATACATAAATAAATATATACATGCATGCATATATACGTATATACATACATACATGCATACAGAAATACATACATACATGCATACATACATACATACATACATACATACATACATACATACATACATGCATACATACATACATACATACATACTAACCTACATACATATATACATACATACATAAATAGATTCATACATACATACACACATGCATACACACATATACATACATACATGCATACAGACATATATACATACATTCCTAAAAACATACATGCACACATTAGCATATGCATATACCATCATCATCATCATTATTGTCACCAAAAACAATACAACAGGCTTTAGAAACTCTTTCTTCCTAGCCACATGACCATGAGATAAACTAATTTATTAAACCAAAAAATAAAACTAATATTAAAAATAATTTTAATGGAGAAGCGAAACATAATAATAATAGATTAGAATTAAAAAATATTTCTTAAATGAGGGTGATTTATGAATGTAGTATCCAGTTTAGATGCAAATACTTATTAAGGTAACACATAAAAATAAAACAAACTAGACCTCTGCCCAGGACTGTCATAATCAAGTTAGCTTTAAGGCAAAGTGACATCGGCGATACAGCTTCCTTGCAGTTTTCACTGTATAGTTTCATAAAAACGGCCGAACCGCGAAGTTAACTCAGCTCCACTTAGAAAAGTATGTTAAGATGATTATACGAGAAAATCACAAAACGATCATCACTGATCTCAGTTCGAAACCATATCGCACAAATTCTCCATCAAGGAGCTTTGATACTCACGTGGACCCTATCATGTTAGATGAAGGTTTTGTATACTACCCAATTTGATCGAAGTTGACTTTAGTTAACTCTAATATTTTCAAGTGACTCAATCTTGCTTCTTACGCTGAGTGAATAATGTTGTGCTGGGTATTCGAATTGAAGTACAACGTAAAACGTAATCGATCCAGCGAAAATGATGAAATCATATATGATTATCTACCATGGAGCACTTTATGGCCGCTTCATCAATACGTGTTGCTCAATCGTCGTTGGTAACTTATATGGGATATGCCAATCAAACGACGTTGATTAAATGCCTGAAAGCGTCTAGTGTCTTTGATTGTAAAAGTTAAGTTTTGACAAGCGTATAACCAACGATATGCATTCATAACAGAATAACACTGTTGATTTTTTTAATAAATTGAAATTAAATCAAGAAAATGAAACATTTTCAGAAAAATTGATGAGTTCCATTTGTATGTAAACTACAATGTAATGTAGGAACCTGAAGATGGCAAGAATCCGAATCAGAAGCAAACTACAGAAAAAAATTTCGAATATTGAATAAAGGATAAATTACATGTGGCCATATAAATTTAATATTTTTTGATCTATTATTTACAGTAGGATCCTAAAACAATTTATGCTATTTATCGCCGAATTTCATAAACCTGGCGCATTTATTGCGTTTTACACTTATTAATGAACTATATTAATTATCACCTCGGCCGTTCTTTCGCTAGACATTTTTCATACTTTCCCGGTTTGACCATCATTTATTCTAACTTCATATTTTAATTATATATTTTAACTCCTCTTTTGACCACTTAGCACGGCGTTTTGTGACTGATGCAGTTTTATTACATGGCCACGTTCGTGAAACACTGACGTCACCTTTAATTATGATATTTCACACGTCAAGTACAAAACAATTATTCTGATACGTGCAAAGTTTAAAATAAAATTCCATGGCTGAAATTTTACTTAAATGGCTGTATGCGTGTATGTAATTAAATTAAACTGTCTACTTAGCAGTTTTACACATATAGACAGACATACATGATGCGCGCTTATCCGGTGAAAAAAATCTTCAAATATTCGTTCGCGAACAATTTAAGAAAAACTAATTGTAGACGGCTTCAGAGTGACGGGCTAAGTGAGAAGCCACCAATCAATGGTCAACACAATATTTTCACATGAAAACTTAAAGGAATTACTGATTTTACCGACCTATAAATGCTTTTATTTATCCCACAAGAGCAAGTTGCGAATTAAAATGCACTGCGCAAAGAAGATTATCATTCAAAGATTATCTAGTGAAACGTCTGCCCTATTATGTAATTAGCCTTTCAGAAGTATAGATGAAATAATTTAAATAAAATTTCACACTTAATATACCAGTTTGTCTGTACTCCGTGTATTAATTTGTGGCCTAATGAAAGTACCGGGAAATGGATTACGAAAATTCTCACTTCAACAGAAGACCTGGCAACATTCGCGTTTTAGTCAGGTAACCTATAATGGAGGCTAATTTCCTGCAGATTTCTGTGCAGTTCATCGAGTTTTACCCAAAAAATATGACTTCTAATTTTCATGACCAAATAAACGAAAACTAATTAAAAATTTACTAAAATTTAGACTGAATAACACGAAAATGTGCATGTGTATATAACTTATGCTATTAATTTGAAAATGGCAATTCTCCACCTTAAAAAATGTACGCCGTCAGTAGGCACGCTATGCTTATAAATTCAGGAATATTCTTGTCGCATGTAACTATCGTACAACGGTGTGTATTAAACATGCAATGTAATACGATTCCCGAAATCTGCCTTCCAATTCTACCCTGCTGTTCTAATTAAAATTCAAATTATGCAGTTACTAATATGCTTTAAATCAATATTATAATTATGCATAAAATTTTACTTACTAATTAATTATTTTCTTAAGGAATAAAATATAACCAAACTAAGTATAAGTGCTAATCCAACATAAAAATCAGTGACAAGTTTTGTCGCAATACTCAAAATATAAATAATCCTGGTATTTGTATAATATATTTGTATATTAGTTGCCTAGGTAAATAATTTTAAACACAAAATCGAGAAAGAACACGGCTACTCGAGAAAATTTTGCTAATGAACAACTACCCAGAGCGGTTCATTGATGTCAATATCAGACCACGACAGATTCGCACTAGAGAGGGTATTGTCAAGCAAGTTTTCCTAAAATTACCATTTAGAGGCGATGTACCGATCTCAATAATTGCACGGGGGCTAAATAGAATAACTAAGGAGAATTTTCCAAATTTTAAACTTACTCTCATATTTAGCACACAGAGAATCATGTGGTTGGATGCCAAAGATCAATTACCAATTCTCTCCAAATCATTCATAATCTACAAATTTTCATGTATGTGTGGTAGCACGTATATTGGACGTATGAAGGGGCAATTGATTAGCAGAATCCAGCAATATTTACCGCAGTTATATCCGATCATATATTGGAAACGAGACACCCAGGCAATTTGACCATTTTCTCAATTATGATTTATTTATGAAGCCTTTTATATAAAGGAACAAGCACCTAGCCTAAATATTCAAAAGTTTCATCAACATGATATTCTAATCGACAGGCCTCGAATGACAAAATTCAACAACAATTTACTAGTATCCAGGCAAGACCGAACACGCCTCTCGACTAGACACAGCAAAATTAACTCGGATTTGCAACAAACTGAAGTGGAAAAAACAGATGCGCACTTGCGCTGTTACCAAGTGAAGATAACAAATTTGCGCAAAAAGTTGAAACAAAAGACTACACTTGGAAAAATAGTACTCGTACACGTAACAGTGAACAATGCGAACATATGGTTAATTCTCAAACCATCAATACAATAATGACCAGATCTCAGACGTCACTTTGCAATACAGCGAGAAAGACCATTACATGCAAACAGGCACACAAACAAATACAAAAGCATATACACTTACCAATCAGCCAAAACAATAAATAGAAGTAAAACCGAGTCAGATTTGTTGCCACCCACATAATCAAATGAAAACCCAGAATGTATATAAATGAAAGATTGTAGAGCGAAGTATAGTAATCTCGAAATAAATGGCCATTATCCACTTTGTTATTAATGTGTTTCTTCTTCCTAATTAGAAATATAGTGTGTAATATTCGAAGGCAATGAACATAATAAATATATATATATATATATATATATATATATATATATATATATATATATATATGGTAAATTAATAAAGGTTAAAATCATTGCTGCGTCTAGCTGCGTTACTAAAATGACAGTTAATACTTGAAAGAGTCGAACTTACACGAGTCTAGAGATATTCGGTAATCTAGCTATTTATACATTGTTTGATTGCAACCGTAGAGTGGACTAATATTGTCAAATTTTTTCATTTAAGGAAAATTGGGTTCTCATATGGTTGCCCATTTAAAAATTAAAATTTCAGATATCGCGAGCTTTCATATGTAAATTCGTGGGATTTTGGGCTTGTTAAAAACAGTGACCGTGACAATGCCATGTGGGTCAGCGTTATCTCAAAGCGGGCGTGTGTATGCTTCTTGAAGTGGGGCTGTTTTGGCCAACATCTGTTAAGCCACCATAAGTTGATCCATCATCCTGTGGCCGACTCATCTTTATAGTCTAACTTCCACACTGTAGGCTAATCGCCATGAAAGATCGGTGCAGTTAACAAAATTTGGATAGCACGACTGCTACATTTCCATTGAATAGGTAAAGATAAACCAGTATCGGCTCGAATATAAGGATTTAGATAACACAAATCAGTGTTGGCTTTAATAGCCTCATCGTACAAAAATTCTCAACAAAAGATACGGGTTTACAAATAGACGTGTATTTTTCTACAATCAAAATACAAAAGGTAACTTGCTAAATAAAATTATCATTTCACGTAAAGGCGCAAAAATATAATTTAGCATACAAGTTAAAGTATAAACCAATAAGCACAGCTAAATTGCTTCTATGAACCTAAATTTGTAGGTCATTCTTGCTACTTGGATGAAATATATTGAACTCATCATGTACGACGGTCACTACATGACTGAGTTTCCCCAGCAGATAAACTGATAAACTGCCCTTCCTTACTGAAAATGCAATACGCTCAGTACATCAATGAATAATTAAAAATATTTAAACCCGAGTTAAGCTTCTATGAGCAATGTCATTTAAATATGCTCACACGCTATTCTAATGGACTAACTGAATGAATGCAAACCAATAGTGACATAAACACCGCACTTGAACCAAATCCCAGGCTTGTGAGGGAATTTCGCTACCGACATCAGACTTATCTATTGATCTGTTTAAAAGCAATCATATAAATTTTAAAAATAACTTGTGGACTGCGTTTGCATATATTTTTTTGGAAATTTTGTCAAATCCACATGCTCTTACTTCACTCACTCTAATGCAAACCGAGATGGTACACGTTTTAAATCACTATCTTAGCTTCAGAGTAAAACTAAATTATCCCACTGGCGAATAACATTGATGAGCATCTTGGTGACACAGTTTATATAGTTTGGTAAGAGTATTTATGCCTCCAATTACGCACTAAAACAAAATTAAGAAAATTAGAATTGGAGGAAGACCGAGTAAAATAAGAAATTGATCACATGTTACCCCCAACTCTGGCCAAACACTCGTGCATTTTGTTTTTCTCTATGAAAATTTAACCGTAAATTCCAAATACATATATTTCATCATCGATCGCCAGCATATTTCTGCTTTTCATTAGAATAAGTATGATTAAAATCATTATCAGATGCACACGCGTGGTATATTTTATTTGCGCATCATATTATTATTACAATATAGAAGAACGAAACTTTACAATACTTGAGAGGGATGTCTGTTAGTATTAATTTGTTTATTTAAGATTTCTTATAATCTAATTTTTATTCCAGTAGAACTAATAGTTATAAAACTTCTCACTGCTGTTGTATAGGCGATGAGTGCGAACTCTCAGAAGAATACGATGCAGTTCTATAATTGAATTAAAATTTCCTGATAGTACGTGCAGGCAGCACCGTTTGTAGCCAGTGAATTGGAGAAGATAGATTATCCAGAAACCTAATGAGAATAGTGTCATTTTAAAAAGGATGCAAATGCAAACCTAGAAAAACAAAGCATTTACCAGTGTAAAGCAAAACAAGCATCAATAAATGGTTCATAAAATATAAAACAACAAAAGTCAATGGCTACATGTATTTTGAATTCCTGAAAATTAGCTGACTTATTCAAATATTTTATTACATCCGTTAAATCAATCTAGTATAACATGTTATTTCTTATTTATTGAGCCGCTCGTGAAAAGTAGCCACATGTTCTAATGAGTTGAGAGTACACAATAATAATTGTTAAATTGGCGTAGTTCTAATTAAATTAAATGCCACTATGTTTGTCATTACATGTCCTGGCTACTGGTTTGGAGTTGTATAATTTGGCCGAAATTAATTTCTTGCTTATGTACATTATTTTGAAGTAAAATTCCTTCAAGTATGAATACAACGAACACCGGCCTTTTTCCAATCAGCTGATTTAGTCAACCATTTCTCTCGTACGGAAATTGCACTTCAAATATAAATCGCGAATTTTCATCGCATTTAATATGCTCTACTTGCATAGCTTAAATTCATGTACAGTTTAAATTTGCTTTCATTTGGATGAGACAACTTCTTTTGTGCCAATGACATTTTACTCACGAAGCCCATTATCTACTTTTTTAAATTATAAAATCCAAATTATTTGCAAACTAAATGCAAAGTGACGGCTTTTGAGGAGTCTAGAAAAACAGAAGAGGGAAAAGTTTCCATTATGAATGAAAGGACCACCTGAGAAATGGCAATTCTATAACTCACCATGTTGGTCTGAAGATAATCCACGATAAATGTGGGCTTTATTAATCCCCTGTTTCTCATGGCAATTAGCCGGCACGAATGTAGCTGGACAAGCACCTAACAGGCCAGGCTGCACACTCGTTTGGGGGCCAGGCAAACGCAAGACAGACGTCGAGCCAGATACGCATGAGTGTACTGAGTCGTCATTACCACTATTAGTCAGTGGGCCGGTCAATCGGCAGGTGTCCATCGCGCCTAGACGAGCATCTTCAGGTTCTTCAGACCGTAATGTCACACACAATTGTTCGCCTTGATTAAACGTGTACACTGAGGTTGTGTCGCTAGCGACAGCATTGTCCAATGCGACCTCAAGCTTGGATAGACCGCCGATGGGTTCAGGGGTACGTTGCAAGTGTGAACCCGTATTTATCGTCCATTCTGTTGAGTTTGCCGGACACACCGAATTTGTCGAAAACTTTTTTTTAAACAAAGTATTTCATCAAATGTCTAATTGTTTACTTGAAGATGATATTATAAATTTAAAAATATGAAACGATAAATTATATCTAATGACAATTCTAGCGTTAGATAACGCAGGAAAGCTATGCACCCATCATGTTTAAACTTTGACGCTGAATTTTCGCTGATAACCGAGTTATTCTCAAATGTAAAAGACGGGTTTTACTGAACTCCATTTTGTATGTAACATTACATATGTTGTTAAAACGAAGACTCAGAATAAATCTGGTCTATGTCCATTAAAACTGTCTTAAATAACTTTCACTTATTTTTCGTGGTTCAAAAATACTTCAACACAATAAATGAGAGAGACCAAATACAGTATGAACGGAAAGTATAATCTCATGCACATGCGTTTCGTGCTTACTGGCGACTCATCAGCAGGAGCCGGTATTACGCCCTTTAACCACTTTATATTTGGTAGAAGAATGTGGAATAATAGGACGGTACAATCTCCTAGACGAATGTGTAAACCTGTAATAGTGAAGCTAACATAATCTAAAGTCGACAATGCGACTTCAATGCTAACTCACACTATATAATATATATACCGAGTCTGTAAAGGATACTAATACTATGGCTATTGTGTTAGTAACTGATACCTTTTTTAAATCGATGAGTACCGGATACTAACACTATGGTTTCCAGGTCGGTACATGATACCAACCTGATAGATATAAATTTATGCTAAAGTTCACCCAAATTGAGAATTACAACCATATCCGAACACCTGTTACTCCAGTTAAACCATACACTCTGGCCTTCAACGATATCAGTTATCACATTTCGCGGTAAGCATGGCATCATTCAATTCAATATATTACAGTTAAATACTGTTTGTTGCGAAGAACTAATATATATGCAAGTATGTATTAGGTTTTGCGAACCTAGTAACAAATTGGTTCAGTTGTGACCAGAAGAATAAACAAAAGGCAGCATGAACGGAAAGTATAATCGCATGCACATGCGTTTCGTGCTTACTGGCCACTCATTAGTAGGAGCCGGTATTACGTCCTTTATCCATTATATATTTGGGTAGGGCATGTGGGATAATAGGACGGAACAATCTCCTAGACGAATTTGTAAACCTATTGTAGTAAGCTAACATCACATAAAGTCTCGAAAATGCGACTTCTACGCTCACTGACTCTATATTATATATTCCGAGTTTTTAAAGGATACTAACACTGTGACTGTTTTGTCAGTAATCGATGCCAACATTATAGTAACACTATGGTTGCCGAATCGGTACATGGTACCAATACGATGGATATCAATGTATGCCATAGTTCAACGAAATTGAGAATTCAATTATTTCTGAACACCTGTTACTCAAATAAATCCCTACACTCTGGCCTTGATCGCGGTAAGCATGACATTATTCAATTCAATATATAACAGTTAAATACTGTTTGTTGCGAAGAACTTATATATATATATGCAAGTATGTATTAGGTTTTGCGAACCTAGTAACAAATTAGTTCAGTTGTGACCAGAAGAATAAACCAAAAACAGCTTGAACGGAAAGTATAATCTCATGCACATTCGTTTCGTGCTTACTGGCGATTCATAAGTTGGAGCCGGAATTACGCTCTTTATTCACTATATATTTGAGTGAGGAATTTGGCATAATAGGGCGGTACAATCTCCTAGATGAAAGTGTAAACCTATATTAGTGAAGCTAACATCATATAAAGTTTGGAAAATGCGACTTCCACGCTAACTCACTCTATATAATATATATACCGAGTCTGTAAAAGATACTTACACTATGACTATTGTGCTAGTAACCGATATCAACATTATAGCACCTAAAAGGTACATGGTATTAACACTATGGTTTCCGAGTCGGTACATGGTACCAAACTGATGGATATCAATGTATGCTATAGTTCACCGAAATTAAGAATTACAACTATTTCTGAACACCTGTTACTCCAGTTATCACATTTCGTAAGTAAGCACGAAACGAATGTACATGAGATTATACTTTCCGTTCATGCTGGCGTTGGTTTATCCTTCAAGGCACAATTTAACAAATTTGTTACTAGGTTCGCATACGTAATATATATTTGCATATATATTAGTTCTTCGCAACAAACAGTATTTAAATGAGAGAAAGTTGAGAAAACTCATTAATAAAAGCCGGTAACTACGTTTGAAACATTTGAGATGCGGATAATCTAACGTTATCATACACGACGCTCAAAGAGTCTGCCAAGGGAAGACTTCAACAAAATTTTTCTTCCACATTTGTTGTGGAAAAGGCAAGAACCGGACATTGCGCCATTACCTACTAACTGATTATGAAGTTGATCCGCTTTAATCAATTTCACTTCATAGTGAAATTTATAATGACAATTGAAAGCAGATAGCAACTCGTCTGGAGCCTCCGAAAACAAATAGGTTTTAGAATAGACCCCTTCGTAAAACAACCGCGGTGAAGCCATTTACCGCTGTTTGCTTCGTCTTGGAAAAGACAAATGTTGTTTCTTAATACTGATTTAAAAAATTGAGCAGATAAATAACCTAGAAAATTTCGTTAAAGTAGTTTCATTTTCATGGTTAGCATAAACTTTAAGACAAAGGCAACTGTAGGATGGCATCGGCCATTCACAGAACTCATATTTTTAGAAAGTAATGAATCCAACTGCTATATACCACGCGGGTAGTGAAAAACATATTTAGGACAAGGTGTAGTTGAATAAGCACTTTTCCTACTGTTAGCGAGCTTCATAAAGTAGCAACACCGCAGCAAATAACAGTTTCGTCCTGTTTTACGAATGTATAAAAAGTGTGGGATTTGTGTGCATTCTATGTTAGTAAAATTTATTCTAATCACATCAATAATGAAGTCAGCAAATCAGAACAGGTAACCATTAATCGGAACTAACGTGTTTTCTCGATATTTATTTTTAAAGCTTAGATTTCACTTGACTTTCACAAAGCCCTAATGATAACAAGCAAAAGTTTCTGTATAAATTTCAATCAGACAGCCAGCGTAAAAGACTGAAAATTTTAGCACCAAAATGTTTCCTGCAAAATAATTCACTGATATGTAGTTAAAACAAGTAGACAGGTAGTAGTGAATAGGTAAAGAACATAACCACCCTTAATTACTTATTGAATATTTCTATAAATAATGTAATGTTGCTTCTTTCGCAGGATGCTTTCGATATTCGTTACGATGACATTGGCGAATTAATTTCTATTAATAATGTTATAGTTATTTTTATGATTTTTTTCCTGCAAAACAAACGCAATTACCACCTCCCCGGAAAATTTATCTATAATTGAACAACATAACGCGGTTTGTTTATTAGCAAAACCAATTAACAAGCTGCAAATCACACAAATTTTAAGCCTATTTATGGGAGGGCACTCCCACGTTGTATGGTTAATTATAAAAGAAACACTGTCAAATGATCAAACCAATAGGCAATAACACAAAAAATAAGTCAGGAAGCAATGAGTGACACTAATTAGTTAAGATTTAATGAGAATTGTCGCCTTCATTTCTCTGCTTGAATGCGTAAGGCCAGGTATAATAGACATATACTCTTGGTTGTGCAATAGCGTCGTCATTACCGCGAAGATGTCTTAACTGATGTCGATCCAGGTCAGAGAATAAGGCTTTGCAAGAGAACTTAGTGTTCAGAATTTTTGTTCTTCTACATTTTATTGAAAGTATTTCTATCTCCAATTATATGGTTTTGGTAATATTTACAGGTTTGATACATATTATATATAGTTGGATTGCTCTGAAATTACATTGCCAAACACCTAACATAAAGTAGACAGTTATAACTATTAAATACATATACATGAAGAAGATAGCACCCTTTATTTGTACCGCACTACTTGACAGGATAATGTGTCTTTGTAGCGTAGTGCAACCTCCTACCAATAACTTGCCTGTAGGCACGAAAGGCAAATTTCCATGAAATGACATCTGATTTCATGCTGATTTTCGCCCATCCGTTTAAACCTCTTTGAAAAACTTGTTAACCAGAATGCCATATCCAATACGTAAATATAAAACAAATAATTAGAGTTCTTTCAACACTATAACTGCTTAATAAGCCAATATTTCGATGGCGCACAACAGGTGAAATCGTAATAGCCGTGCTATATTCCAATATAGAAAATCCAACAACACGGTCAAAATGAAAATTCGTTTGTCAATCTAGCTATATATGGATTTATATGTATATATATATATATATATATATATATATATCTTTTATCAGCCTTTTTGTGTATATATTTTGTCAGAATAGACGAAATATTATCTAAGATAGCAAAGATAATGTATCGAGTAGGTCGATTTCGTTCTTATTGAGGATTCGTCACATGCTTGCTATATTTCTCCGCTGTCGGGGTCGAAACATAGCACGTTTTCTTTGAAGACTTTTACTCATTCATTCAGCCACCTAGTTACACAATGCATAAAATTTCCAGTTATGGACAACGTACGTTTATTTTTTTGGTTAGACTTTTCTTCAGATGCAGTATATATGGCAGATAATATGCCACCTGTTAAATTGATTTTGGATTAATGTATTGTGGCAGGATTTTATTATATATGTTGTAACAATAAATTATAAATATAAACATATATATATATATATATGTAAATGAATTGCACGTAGATCTACGTACACATATTTTAAATAAAGAATCTGCATGCACATTAACACAATTACATCTGAAGAGAAATCGATTGATTAACGATTCACTACCAGTTTGTGTTGTGCTCGCATTCATTTATGGACTACAATTGAGCACGACAATGAAATAAGCGCTAAGAATGAGCATTCGAATCATAAGTAAGGTTGAACATTAATCTGTTGATATACTGAATGAATTTGAAGCAGACTTGTAACATGGCAGAGTGCAACATGAGCTGAGCCGAGTGCATTGGAGGCAACGATCTTCGTTATGTAGTTTTAGCATATGCATGTGTCAATAGACAATAGTAAAAAAATTGAAAATTTAGAAAAACAAAAATCATAAAATGTACAATTCATTTATATTTTCAATGAATAAGCCAGTAGTATTAACAATGCGATGAATCTATCGAACAGTAAATAAATAAAATTTGATTGTTCTTTATCGAGACTACGGAAAATTTTATTCAATGTAATGTAATCAGCATACGCGCAAAAACGTATTTCTAAATTACACAGATTAAATATTTGTGGCGAAAGCTGCTAAAATTTCATTTTGTGAATGCAAAGAAATTTTGCAGCCGAAATTTCTAGTCGAGTTCTATGTTTACCTGCCCACTTAGTGTTAGAGTCGCATCATCGATTTCCATTCTTAAAATATGATTTGCGGTCTGATCCTCTTCCGTCAGTTTACCGTCGTGCTCTAGTGTGGATCACATAAGATCTAAATGCGTCAGTACATGCCACTGGCGGTGGTTTAACTATGTTCTATTACTGATTTAACAAAATATTTTTGGTGTTAATCTGTGATACATCAACTTTGTTTAAACAAAAAGTAAAGGTATTATGCCAATCTTTACTCGCTATTTATAGAAAGAAACCTCAAAGCAAGAGAAATCATTAGACTAGAAAAGTTTATATGGTCAATTACACTTATTGCTGAATATTTTTTGCGTTAAAATTCCGTACAGCACAGTTCCGTGACAATTAAACTACAGATAAATAAAGTAGAGTACTCTTTTTTGCAAAATGCCAAATGTAAAAAGCAGCTGAATGGAAAATGTTAAATTGTTTTAATAAAATCGCATTAAACAAGGTGAAAATAATCCAAAGTGTAATTTTGAATAGCCACATTGAAAGATTGCATTATAACTTGTTGTTTGTTGGCACATTATACCTGTTTTTGGTGTTCCTGTTGTTCTTGTTGGGTTTGCTGCGGATATTGTTGCTGTGACAATAAACTGTCTGGCCTGTTTTGGTCTTCGTACTGAAACGAAAAATGTGGTTGTGTAAATTGACCACCTGTATTGAAACTAGCCGATTGTACAAGGCGGAACGCCGTGGAAGCATTCAAACACGACGAATTATTTTTATTAGAATTGTAACTGATGCTGGTCAGACAGGGAGCAGTCTCTTCGCTAGACCCGGGTAGAGCGGTGTTCGGATTGCCGATTGAAGTTTGTTCAGTGCAGGCTGCCCCCAGTTTTGTATTCGACGTTCTTCTGTCTCTTTTCGCAGTTGCTGCACAAAATAGAAATTTAATTTAAGTTATATGTCATTTTATGTCGAATTACAGCAATTAAAGATCGGTTCTCAATAGGGAGATTAATAAATTGACTTAACTGTAATTACAATTATTTAGAAAGACGTAAAATTATCAAAATCTAAGAAGTTATGAAGGGTAATTTTATAGGCATTGCTGTGCAGCCAATTGCATCACCGTTTCATTGCATCATAGAACAATTTTTTTTAAATTAAATTTAATATTCAACCTACAATAATAGTGGTGGGTTGCCTGTTCCGACACGAAGGCTGAACAGTGAGGAGGCCCAGTTTTCATCGAACAGTCCACATGGCTTGCTAAATCAGCACCAAATATTGGCGGTTCCGACGAGAATATCGAAGCCAAATTCGACTGTGATGATGGTTGATCACCGCTTACATCAATATCCGATTTCGGACTTGTGCCACTAATGCTGCAATCACCGCTAGCATAACCACCGGCTAACAATGAATTGCTACCAGCCCCTGTGTGTGGTGATAAGTACACCGGACCACGTGGTGGAAACGGTGATATGTTCTGGAAAAACGTTTTTTGCAACCACATATTAGATTCGTTTTTATATAAATATGAAACACAGTAAAAATCAATTATCAAAACATTCCTTGACAAATTGGAACTTTAGAACGCCTGTGTTTACAGGAATGATAATTAAATAAGTTAGGCTATGTAAATTCATAATTAGTTATAAAGGCGTTTATTTTACACTCAAAGTCCTTTCCTTACACACATCTTAAAGCATACGATTTGTATTTTGACGATCTTGCTTCAAATAGTTCAAAATTTTAGGTATTACATTACATAGCAAAATATTGATATATAACGGGCGGTTGGTTAACAAGGCTATGTAAATAAAAAGGCGCATTCTATATCACTCGTAGCCTAAATAATTCCTATCTGATAGGAAACTCATCTAGTAGACCGTGCTATAGTCTTCTATTGAGAACTCCTCACTAGAAGCCAGGACTTCCGGTGAAGTTCACAACAGTTGCACACAATTAAATAGCAAAACGACAGTTTTTGAGGAGTTATAATTTGAATGATTGCTGCGAAGTGCGAGCTGCATATGTTGACTCCCCGCGATTTGCGTTCGCAGAGAAAACAAAATCGACGCGTGTACTTGGAAACGGGGATTAATCGGATCTTTGCGAAACTGATAGTGCAAATCAACAACCCGCGAACGCAAATCGCGGTGAGTCACCAAATAAATGATGAGGTTCAGCAAATCCTCGCGTTTGTAGTTTTAAAAATTTCTAAGCCTCACTGAATCGCCCTAATAAAGACAATGAACGCCTTATACTTCGCACATAAACTCAAATATAAATTTCTTGAAATATCTACCGATAAGTTTATGTTCCGACCAAAATTAGTAAGCTGTTTGCGGTGGAAACTGCGACTCGCAATGAAACTGTTACACAAAATGCCTTTAACAGGCGGGCCAATTGTTCGATCCTTAACATCGGTCCAGACTGTCAGAGACTAGTCACCAAATATGAACGAGATTACGGTGCTATGATATATTACCTAGCAAACTGATATTTATTGTTGCATGGGCTCCATTTTTATTAACGAACAGCTTTGTTATTCAACTATCAAACAAAGAAGATGGACAAAGCATAGGGCAATCATTGGTCTAACCAAAAATACTTGTATATTTATGATAAAATCTATCTCGTGCTATCCAACGAATCGTGTAGTAAAGCTTTCTTCGTCACTGACAAATGTCACGTACAACAAATGTAATCAATTGGTGTACTCAGGTTAAATTAATAATTTACGTTCAAAAAACATTATAAACAAGGTCAATCGTTTACAAGAAAATTGTTTTGAAGCTGTATAATTCAGTCCTTAAAACGGAAGGTTTTTCTGATTGCCATGGTTGACTTCAATTACGTCTGCGAAATAAGTAAATTAACATGAACACAAGACAATAGAAAAATTTTGCACGTTTTTGTCTCATATTGGTAAACATGTTCGCTAAAATCTTCGTCGGTTGAATTACATTTAGACCGGTCAATATTTCAGGAAAGCAGTTGTTGACTTGCCTGGTTTAATTGCAAACTGAATGCTTTAAAAACGTAATAAAGCAATGAACATATGACGTTTAATGGGTAAAATAATAAGTAGACGACAGAAAACAGTTGAAACCTATCTGTGGTAAACATAATCGCGCTCGAATTTTTATAGGTTAAAGCCTCGAGGTATTACACTGCATTTTATGCTGAACATTGTTCAAAACTCAATAACTTACAATTGAGGAGTGCGCCAAATGTGTTTACAGTTTATTTTAACATACAAGTTGCCACTTGCAAAACTTAGAACAGACATAACATGCGGTTGCGTCACTGCCAAATAAAATTGAAATTCGAAGTTATATGCAAGGAGTAAATGAACAATAAGTCGTACTATCCTTTACTAACCATTGGTTCGATACCAGTTGATCCTATAGAGCTGTTGTCACTGTATTGCGATATGCGTTTTGAGTCAATCATGTTAACTGACAGGTGTGATTGGCCGCTAGACATGACTCGCTTGTCGTCCGATTTTGAACTGCCTATTTGTCGAAGTGCATTTTGCACCTTTATTGCAACATTGTTATCAGGCGCGGTTTCTAATAGCAGTTGATTCATCATTTTAAGTAGAGGCGGTGAGACAGTTCCATTGTAGCCTTGGTTTGTTCGTACTCCAACATCGCTGTGATCTGCGGCAATTCGAACATCCTATAAGTAAATAAACAAGTTGGTTTTAGAACATTTATGGTTATTGTACTTCAAAATTCAGATGTACTTAGTAGAAAAATGTAAATAATTGAATAAATCAATAAAACCGTTCTATAGGAACAATTTTGTTCAGACTATAAAAACGTACTTTTAAATACTTTCCGCATTGAAAGCAGTGTCCTACAATAAATAATTGCTCCAAATCTTGCAACATTTGGGTGGTGTGTCACAAATCGTGGACAACGTATGTGAGATAAGAGTTGACCACTAAAAAGATGCCTAACAATTCCGCGAAAATTTGACGTTATACGATCTAACCAGTTTTACTGTTCGAAAACTTCAGCTGAGCTTGCATTAAATAATCAACTGAAGTATAAAATCCTTTCTCCTGTAGAAGAATGAATTTTCCACGAATATGCTTGTGAACAGCATCGAAAAGTCTAAAATATCAGTTAATCGTAGCGCTGTGATCCTACGGTAAAACTGGTCTGTACGCCGTTCCTGTCTTGTTTTAGGCGCAATTTGTCTTACACTTGGTCTCTTATTACCGTGTTGTAGTTTTACTACTTGTTTCAGCTTTGAGTAATCTTAATTTATTTACTTTTTAAATACTCTTAAGGGCAGCTCTTCGAAAATCAATTCATCCTTAATTTGACTATAGTAAAATTAACACTTGACTATCGTTTTAAATAAAGCGGCTAATTTCAGTCATGCTATAAAAAAGAATTTAAGTTAATATTATTTTAATGTCGTCATCAACCATGAAGTTTATTAATAATGAATATAACTACCCAGTTACGATACGAAATATTTATTTAAACACAATTCGCTCTCCACAGCTATGACACCAATGTAAATCCTCCACGCCGTCTAGATATTATGCAATGTTAAATAATTTAATCGGAGAGTAACAAAGTGTGTTAAACTGAGCATTTATAGAAATAAACCGCAAATATTTGGTCAATGTTATACTGAGAAGTATAATGACAGTGTTTTTATTTCATAAACGTTGTAAGTCTGCACTAAACATTGAAAGAGATTAGTTCAGTTGTGACCAGAAGGATAAACCAAAGGCAGCCTGAACGGAAAGTATAATCTCATGCACATTCGTTTCGTGTTTAGGATAAATATCCGTCTTTTTCTTCTTCTATTGTAAACTTGATTGCCTGGTCTACCTTGTTTATGTGATGTAGCAGTGAATTTGTATCTTCATTCTTTTCAACGACCATGAAAGTATCGTCAACGTAGCTCCATTGATAAATTGTTTTAAACCAGTTGTTTCTAAATGGTGCATGTATATGTCTGCCAATACTGGTCCAAGAGGACTACCCATACCTATGCCGTCAATTTGTCTGTAGAAGACTCCTTGGAATACGAATTGTACGTTGGATGTGCATAATAGAAGTAGTTCTCTCATGTCGTCCACTTCTATCAGTGTTTCCTCTCCTGATGATCGTATATATTCACATAGGATATTTATAGTTTTATTTACTGGAATGCTAGTAAAGAGTGACTTTATATCGAGGGACACCATTTTCCTCTCTTTCAAATTTAGGTCGCGAATTTTTTCTACGAATTGAAAGCTATCCTATACAACGTGGTCTATTCTTCCTTTCATGATAGGCTTTATAATCCGACATAATAATCTGGCTGCCTTGTGCTGTGGGGAATTTATCATAGATAAAATGGGCCTGAAAGGCTTTTGAAGCTATTGCAATTAATAAGCTGAAGCCCTGCTTAAACGTGCTGAAAATAATTCAAAAAGAAATTAAATTGGACTAGAACAAAGACATAACTGACATTTAAATACTGTTTGTTGCGAAGAACTAATATATATGCAAGTATGTATTAGGTTTTGCGAACCTAGTAACAAATTAGTTCAGTTGTGACCAGAAGGATAAACCAAAGGCAGCATGAACGGAAAGTATAATCTCATGCACATTCGTTTCGTGCTTGCTGGCGACTCATCAGTAGGAGCCGGTATTACGCCCTTTAACCACTATATATTTGGTAGAAGAATGTGGAATAATGGGACGGTACAATCTCCTAGACGAATGTGTAAACCTGTAATAGTGAAGCTAATATAATCTAAAGTCAACGACAATGCGACTTCAATGCTAACTCACACTATATAATATATATACCGAGTCTGTAAAGGATACTAACACTATGGCCATTTTGTTAGTAACTGATAACTTTTTTTGAAATCGATGGGTACCGGATACTAACACTATGGTTTCCGAGTCGGTACATGATACCAACCTGATGGATATAAATTTATGATCAAAGTTCACCCAAATTGAGAATTACAACAATTTCCGAACACCTGTTACTCCAGTTAAACCATGCACTCTGGCCTTCATCGATATCAGTTATCACATTTCGCGGTAAGCATGACATCATTCAATTCAATATATTAAAGTTAAATACTGTTTGTTGCGAAGAACTAATATATATGCAAGTATGTATTAGGTTTTGCGAACCTAGTAACAAATTAGTTCAGTTGTGACCAGAAGGATAAACCAAAGGCAGCATGAACGGAAGTATAATCTCACGCACATTCGTTTCGTGCTTACTGGCGACTCATCAGTAGGAGCCGGTATTACGCCCTTTAGCCACTATATATTTGGTAGAAAAATGTGGAATAATAGGACGGTACAATCTCCTAGACGAATGTGTAAACCTGTAATAGTGAAGCTGACATAATCTAAAGTCAACGACAATGCGACTTCAATGCTAACTCACACTATATAATAAATATACCGAGTCTGTAAAGGATACTAACACTATGGCTATTGTGTTAGTAACTGATACTTTTTTTGAAATCGATGAGTACCGGATACTAACACTATGGTTTCCGAGTCGGTACATGATACCAACCTGATAGATATAAATTTATGCTTAAGTTCACCCAAATTGAGAATTACAACAATTTCCGAACACCTGTTACTCAAGTTAAACCATACACTCTAGCCTTCATCGATATCAGTTATCACATTTCGCGGTAAGCATGACATCATTCAATTCAATATATTACAGTTAAATACAGTTTGTTGCGAAGAACTAATATATATGCAAGTATGTATTAGGTTTGGCGAACCTAGTAACAAATTAGTTCAGTTGTGACCAGAAGGATAAACCAAAGGCAGCATGAACGGAAAGTATAATCTCATGCACATTCCTTTCGTGCTTACTGGCGACTCATCAGTAGGAGCCGGTATTACGCCCTTTAACCACTATATATTTGGTAGAAAATGTGGAATAATAGGACGGTACAATCTCCTAGACGAATGTGTAAACCTGTAATAGTGAAGCTAACATAATCTGAAGTCAACGACAATACGGCTTCAATGCTAACTCACACTATATAATATATATACCGAGTCTGTAAAGGATACTATCAATATGGCTATTGTGTTAGTAACTGATACCTTTTTTGAAATCGATGAGTACCGGATACTAACACTATGGTTTCGAGTCGGTACATGATACCAACCTGATGGATATAAATTTATGCTAAAGTTCACCCAATTTGAGAATTACAACAATATATATAATATATAATATATTGAATTAAATGATGTCATGCTTACCGCGAAATGTGATAACTGATATCGATGAAGGCCAGAGTGTATGGTTTAACTGGAGTAACAGGTGTTCGAAAATTGTTGTAATTCTCAATTTGGGTGAACTTTAGCATAAATTTATATCCATCAGGTTGGTATCATGTACCAACTCGGAAACCATAGTGTTAGTATCCGGTACTCATCGATTTCAAAAAGGTATCAGTTACTAACACAATAGCCATAGTGTTAGTATCCTTTACAGACTCGGTATATATATTATATAGTGTGAGTTAGCATTGAAGTCGTATTGTCATTGACTTTAGATTATGTTAGCTTCACTATTACAGGTTTACACATTCGTCTAGGAGATTGTACCGTCCTATTATTCCACGATCTGCTACCAAATATATAGTGGTTAAAGGGCGTAGTACCGCCAGCAAGCACAAACAGTGTGCATGAGGGTCCCACAAAGCCTGCCTTCTGGTCACAGCTAGACTAATTTGTTACTAGGTTCGCAAACCTTAATACATACTTACACATAGCAGCATGCCTTTAAAATAGCCAACGCTTCGCAAAATACGACACATACATCAATTACGGACGCAATTACAATGAAAGCGATGACACACCAAATGACGTTACGCAAAAGGAGTGGTCTAAATTGCGCAAAAGTAATGGTCTAAATTGCGAAAAACAAAGACTTAGCATAACGAAGAGGAGATTGGTTACGACAAATGTACAGTGGGATTGGATGAACGAATATACTAACGAATCCAGAACAATGGCTGTAGATACTGGTAGAAATAAGATTTATTAATAAATGTTATTCCATGGAGTACGTTGTTTTGTTCTTACATTTTAAAAATGGTAAAATTAGAAACTATCAATATATATATATATATATATATATATATATATATATATATATATATATATATATATATATATATATATATTCGTATTGTTGGGCGGATGCGCTAAATTACACTATACCTCTGACTGATTCATAAAATAAACACGTTTTGTCATTCTTACATAAACCACCTTTTTCTTTAAGCTCTTTCGTAAGACCTACAAAATGTACAGTGTGTCTTATACGTAAGTTAAACATAAAATAGTATAATGTGCAAATTAATATCTCGTGGTATGCTTTAGACATGAACAGGCCATTTGAAAAATTAAAAAGTTGTAACGATGTTCGACAATTTACTGAGAGACGCATTGGTAATATTTGTTTCCAGGACTACCAGCTAGCCTGTCTGATTCATAAGCATGTTAATCCGTACGCCAAACAAAATTTTTCACATATTAAGTTTAAAAATTTAACATTTCTTCTTTTAGACCACCTATCACAGACAAGATGGTCGATGTTGCTTTAAAGTGCCGAACAATTGGTTCCAATGTTTAAAATATGACCAGAGGGATGTACCAAAGTTAGCATAAACTGAAGGTACAATACCATGTAAACATGAGTTACGTGCATACTGGCGATTCATCCGTAAGAGGCGGTACTACGCCCTATACTCCTTATCTATTTGGTCAATAAATGTGGGACAGCTGGACGCTACAATCTCCTATACGAATGTGTATTCAAGCAGTAACGGAGATGACTTCATATAAAGTCTTCGATAATGCGACTTCAAAACAAACGTACAATATCTAATATATACCAAGTCAGTTAAGGGTAGCAACACAGCGGTTTCCAAATGCCGAGCCTTCGCATGCTACTAACACAATGGCTATAAAATACCGAGCCTTTATACAGTTCCAACACCATGGTTCTCAAAATACAAAGCATTTACAGGGTATACACACAGTGGATTGCTAGATAATCTCAATTTCATCACAATTGGTACTCTGTGCATTCAAAGTATTTTGAAACCCATTGTGCTGGTATTATTTACAGGCTCGGAATAAATTATATATTATAAGTTGGCCTTGAAATCACAACTTGTATGACATTAACCTCATAAATCTTTGAGTACACAAAGGCATACCAATATTATCATTCCCCATTCTCACGTATATTGGCAAAATATGTAGTGAGTATACGGCGTAGTAAAGACTCTTTTTGATTAGTCACCAGAAAGCGTATAATGCATATATACATGGAATAATACCTATTATTCATGCTGAGTTTACTTTATCCTTCAAGTCCTATTTGAACTAATTTGGTACTGCACAATTGCATATATATTAGTTCTCCGCAACACACAATATATAACTGGTTCTAATGCCTTTATAATTGTAATCAATCAAGTTGTTACGAACTCAAATAATATTTTTATAGGATAAATTTGCCAAAAATATTTTTATTATCAAAGCCTTATAAGAAATCAAACAAACCTCATAAAATTAATACATATTATAAAAGCAATTAAATGCTAAATATAATAATTTTAATCGTTTTACTTTTCTAAACTTATCATTGTTTTTTTTAAATTTAAATGATATATATATATATATATATATATATATATATATATATATATTCTGATAATTACATTAATAAACTTGTAAAGTATTATTCGAAGATTTTAAGTTTAATAAAGCGTCTTTTGCATACCAGGATGTGTTTTTTTTGTCATAAAAATTATCTACTTTAGCATACAAGTAGCAAGTTTTGATGACAGACTATATTCAAACCAATGCCTGCGCACGAACAAATTGTTTTGTGAAAAGCTCATGACAACACCAATGTATTGAAATCACTCCATAATCTGATAGCATATTAACACAACTAGTTTTATTTAGGATTGGAAAGCGCTTTGTAAGTCGGAATTTTTGTAGTTCAAAGCATGTTTAGTTATAGATTTACGTGAAACTTCAATCTTATTTTGCACCAACCAAATTTGTATGTGCTCCGACAAGCTTGAGTTCAATCTTCCAATGCACACAGGAACAATTCCAAAAAAGATAACTTTCGAAGTAAATTTCAGTGGTCCTTCCCACTATGTAAAGTAAGTTTGGCAGTAGGGATTATCAAAACTGAGTCGGCTGCTAAACGGAACAAAATCTATATCTTATGCGAGTCATTGCCTCTTTACCTTTTTATCATAGGTAAATACGTAAATGTTTCTCATCAACAATACATATATTCACAACAAGTTTTATTATGTTAATAGATTTATACTTATATATAAAGCCATTAAAGTTTTTAGAAATTTGGGACTTCTAGTTCAAAAACGTCTTATGCGAAAATAAATTAAATCGGAGCACAGTTCAAATATCTATTTTAAGTTTTAAATGAAATTTGTCTCCTTGCGAAAATCAAATTTTCGAACTTTTGTCCGTGTGGTTCATAAAACTAGACTACAAACTATTGAAATTTTCAAGCAGGTACTTTGTAAATAACCGCCTGATTCCAAATTAATAAAATTAATTTATCATATAAGAAGCTGGTTTCGATACAACGTGAGGCTCTCGCTTACGGAAAAACGTTCTTCTTTCCCAATTAAATTGCTATTCATTTAGTTGTCTCATGAAAATGCGAACGATGGTTTTAAGTAGGCCATGTTGACATTTACCACCATTATCAAAATTTACACAGTCAACGAAATCTCCTTTATGTAAAGCACACTTGGCTACTTTACGAGTAGAAACCAAAAGCCGTAATCATATTATTTTTTCACCCCACAAGGTTCTGGCTGGGTTGCCATGATTCATGTCGATTACGTTTCTAACGTCAACAGTTTGATATCTGTTCCGTATTTTGAAATTGACATTACGTTCGATGCAATGGAAAATACTGTGAACTTCAGTTCAACTGCGCAAATATGTCTTCCTTAATAAAGCACTGACAACGCAATATTTACAGGCTTCGTTAAAATATTTTGCAAAAGGGCATTACGCATTTCTTATCCAGATCATTATTGTGCGATACATAGTCTTTAACAGCACCGTTCACGTTTTGATTTCGAATAATTCCGGGCCGTATTTCGTGCATCCTTATCAACGGTGAGCTTTGTGAAGTAACACAAAATTCGACAAGTAGTGAGAAAAGTTTTAAATTTCATTAAAACGGGTCCATTTATACGTAATGGTAGATCTCATAACAATAACGGACGTTAAAAAATCAATGATTGTGAGGGTGGCGACAGCAATTCTTTAAATCACGGTTGCGAGCTTCAAGCAAAGACCAATCCCATTTCATTTAGCCAGTCGTCGAACAACGAAGAAAACAGACATATATATATATATATATATATATATATATATATATATATATATATATATATATATATATCTTTATGATGTCCATTCCTTTTTAATTTACCACAGTATTCTTATAAATAGGAAAACACAAATAACAAAGTGGATAAAGGCCATTTATTTCGTGAATACTAATCCTCTCTTATACAATCATACATATTTATACATTTTGGGTTTTCATTTGATTATGCTAGTGGTAACAAATCTGACTCGTTTTTACTGCTGTTTCTTGTTTTGACTAGTTGGTGAGTGTGTATGCGTTTGTGTTTGTGTGTATGCGTGTTTGCATGTAAAGGTCATTCTCGCAGTATTGCAAAGTGATGTCTGAGATCTGGTCATTATTGTTTTGATAGCTTGAGAATTAACCATTTGTGCGCATTGTTCACTGTTACATATACAAGGGCTACCTCAGGAAAATTTTGATAATGAACAACTACCCAGAGCGTTTCATTGATGTCAACATCAGACCACGGCAGATTCGCACTAGAGAGGATACCGGCAAGCAGGTTTTCCTAAACTTACCATTTAGAGGCGACGTACCAGCCTCAATAATTGCACGGCGGCTGAATAGAATAACTAAGGACAACTTTCCCAGTGTTAAAGTTAATATGATATTTAGTACACAGAGAATCATGAGGTTGGATGCCAAAGATCAATTGCCAATTCTCTCCAAATCATTCATAGTCTACAAATTCTCATGTATGTGCGGTAGCACATATATCGGACGTACGAAGAAGCAATTGATAAGCAGAATCCAGCAACATTTGCCACAGAAATTGATTAACAAAGGCTTGCCACCGTCAGGAAAATCAGCTATTTCCGATCATATATTGGCAACGGGGCACCCTGTCAATTCGACCAATTTCACAATTCTACATAAAGCAAAATCAGAAAAATTATTATTTATCTACGAAGCACTTTACATAAAACAACAAGCACCTGACCTTAATATTCAAAAGTTTCATCAACATGATATCCTTATCGACTGGCCAAGAATAACAAAATTCAACAACAATCTACTAGTATCCAGCCGAGAACAAACAGGCCCTCGACTAGAATCAACAAACGTACAATCGGATTGGCAACAAACTGAAGTGGAAATAACAGAGGCGCATACGATGACAGAAGTCTCCAAACAATGTAAGCATTTAACACTGCAATCAACACTGGCGTTGTTACCACGTGAAAACTTTGCGCAACGAGGTGAAACGATCAACTATACTGGGAAAAATAGCACTTGTATATGTAACAGTGAACAATGCGCACAAATGGTTAATTCTCAAGCTATCAAAACAATAATGACAAGATATCAGACATCACTTCGCAATACTGCGAGAATGACCTTTACATGCAAACACGCATACACACAAACACAAACGCATACACACTCACCAACTAGTCAAAACAAGAAACAGCAGTAAAAACGAGTCAGATTTGTTACCACTAGCATAATCAATTGAAAACCCAAAATGTATAAATATGTATGATTGTATAAGAGATGATTAGTATTCACGAAATAAATGGCCTTTATCCACTTTGTTATTTGTGTTTTCCTATTTATAAGAATACTGTGGTAAATTAAAAAGGAATGGACATCATAAAGATTATCAAAGAGCGGGGTCAGCCTTTTACCCGCAAGGAACTAAACACTTATATTGCAGCCAACTGTACATGTGCCAAACTTCTAGAAAGAATTAAGTTCTTCAAATCGTGTTTAGAATCAGATGTTGTGCCAAAACGATTCCTCAAGCAATGCAGAAGAAATAACCAAAAACCGACGAATAAACTTATAAGTCGCTTATTGCTCAACGGTATCGAGGACAACCAATCAAAACTGCAAGATGCTGAGAGCATCATTCAATCTCTGGGTTGTCAAATTGCAAGACTGAACGACGGCGAATACACCGCTTTCACAAAGAAGATAGAAACACTGATGAAAATAACAGCGGACAAAGAAACCAAGGACCTCACGAGAGACCTGGACAAATTTCCTACGCAATCAAAATTTCCTACGAACCCAGACGCTTTTATTCACAATTATTCAAAAGTGATCTTGTCAAAACACCAGAAAGAATTACTCTCCTTAGGAGCAAAATTCTGCGTAGTCAAGAAAAACCTAAGTGAACGTGACATTATTGACATTCAGGCTGGAACGGAAAATTTCTACAATGACTTAACGAAAGACACCGCCCCACATGCATTCAATGGACAAGGACTGAAAGCTGAGATAGTAAGCGCACTAGAACAATACAAGAAGGAATTCAAAGGCAGCCAAATCATCACAAAACAGCACATAGACGAACTCAAAAAACTCCAATCAGACAAATCCATACGACTTGCCACACCCGACAAAGGATCAGGAATTGTTATACTTGAAGCCGACGCTTACAGGAAGGCCATGAACGATATAATAAATGATCAATCTAAATTTAAGCATGACATCAAACAGAAAGATGATTCAACGAACATCGAATCAAGAATTAATGCAATTTTGAAAAAGATGGAAAAACATGTTCTAACATCGATGGCTGACTCCGAGATTAGATCAAAACTCACAGAAGACATCCAAAAAGCAAAACCAGTCGGAACAAACACCGCAAGATTGTACGGCAAACCAAAAACTCATAAAGCCGTGACAGCCTCAGGAGCTCCTTCGATGCGGCCCATTATGTCAATGATCAACGCTCCACAACATAAACCAGCCAAATTTCTCTGCAAACTACTTGAACCAATACGGAGCATCATAAACGCCAACACTATCAAGGACTCCTTCGAACTAGCAAATGAATTGAAGGGGAAGAACATCCTACAGAATAAAATGGTCTCGCTTGACGTCGCATCCTTATTTACAAACATACCACTGGATAAGACAACGGAGATCTTGTGTGACCTCATCAAAAATGAGTTTTTTGACTTCCCTATAGACACCAATGACATCAAAGACCTCATATTAGCATGTACTAAAAACGTGCAATTTACATTCGAAGGAATATACTACCGTCAGATCAATGGTGTAGCTATGGGAAGTTGCATCGCACCCCTCCTGGCAGATGTATACATGTATCACCTGGAAAAAACGAGCCTAAAAGGTATAATTGACCAGTGCGCACTCTACAAAAGGTATGTAGATGATATCTTGTTGTTCATCTCAGAAGCAGCAGACCCTTCCGAAATCCTCAAACAAGCAAATGGAGTCGATCCAGACATCAAATTCACTCTCGAGGTAGAGAAAGACGACAGTTTTCCCTTCCTTGACATCAAAATCACTCGAGAAGCAAACGGAGATTTGACACTGGCCATACATAGAAAATCCACTTTCACCGGACAATACATTCACTACAACAGTAGTGTGCCAAAATCCCACAAAAGAAACTTAGTAAACAACCTAGCAAACAGAATCAGGAAGATCTGCTCTGAACACAAGATTGAGGAAGAACTGGGCTACCTCAGGAAAATTTTGCTAATGAACAACTACCCAGAGCGTTTCATTGATGTCAACATCAGACCACGGCAGATTCGTACTAGAGAGGATACCGGCAAGCAGGTTTTCCTAAACTTACCATTTAGAGGCGACGTACCAGCCTCAATAATTGCACGGCGGCTGAATAGAATAACTAAGGACAACTTTCCCAGTGTTAAAGTTAATATGACATTTAGTACACAGAGAATCATGAGGTTGGATGCCAAAGATCAATTGCCAATTCTCTCCAAATCATTCATAGTCTACAAATTCTCATGTATGTGCGGTAGCACATATATCGGACGTACGAAGAAGCAATTGATAAGCAGAATCCAGCAACATTTGCCACAGAAATTGATTAACAAAGGCTTGCCACCGTCAGGAAAATCAGCTATTTCCGATCATATATTGGCAACGGGGCACCCTGTCAATTCGACCAATTTCACAATTCTACATAAAGCAAAATCAGAAAAATTATTATTTATCTACGAAGCCCTTTACATAAAACAACAAGCACCTGACCTTAATATTCAAAAGTTTCATCAACATGATATCCTTATCGACTGGCCAAGAATAACAAAATTCAACAACAATCTACTAGTATCCAGCCGAGAACAAACAGGCCCTCGACTAGAATCAACAAACGTACAATCGGATTGGCAACAAACTGAAGTGGAAATAACAGAGGCGCATACGATGACAGAAGTCTCCAAACAATGTGAGCGTTTAACACTGCAATCAACACTGGCGTTGTTACCACGTGAAAACTTTGCGCAACGAGGTGAAACGATCAACTATACTGGGAAAAATAGCACTTGTATATGTAACAGTGAACAATGCGCACAAATGGTTAATTCTCAAGCTATCAAAACAATAATGACAAGATATCAGACATCACTTCGCAATACTGCGAGAATGACCTTTACATGCAAACACGCATACACACAAACACAAACGCATACACACTCACCAACTAGTCAAAACAAGAAACAGCAGTAAAAACGAGTCAGATTTGTTACCACTAGCATAATCAAATGAAAACCCAAAATGTATAAATATGTATGATTGTATAAGAGAGGATTAGTATTCACGAAATAAATGGCCTTTATCCACTTTGTTATTTGTAGAAAGTCCAGTTAAATGTAATTCTCGGTACATTTATGCTAATCCAAATGGAATTCCAGTGATTTAATGACAATTAATAACATTCGGCTTGATAGCAATGGGGCAAGTCAGTAAAAATACGCTAGTCGCAAAATCTGACCAGGCTAAACAAACGAAAGAGGGACAAAATAATAAGACATTTAACGTATAGAGTTTGAAATAAACGTAGGTGAGAAAAAATTCAGAGACGAACCTGCCAAAAGAACGGTCATAATTATATTGTGAAGAGAATGTGATATTTAGCATAAAGGTTACACTCTCATACAGAGTGATACAGTCGCGTTCATATTGTATGGTGTAGTAAAGGTGCATAAACCAGGTATCCCTTTGAAAATTATTGTTTTGCCCAGCACTCCGCAACACATAAAATGCACAATTTTCTATGACATAGAATTATGAGTTGTCTCATTAAATAGCCATTGTCAGATCAGATAGCAACTATTTTCGTATATGGTGGAGTATCAATATGCTTCTAAAAATGAATTTATTTTGCAATAGGGTTTGAAACTGATAAAAATCTAATCCATCATAGTGCAAGTAAAAATATGTAACGGAAGCAGGTTAAAGTAATGCGTGATACATTATTTATCATTTATTATTTTCTGAATAAAAATTGAAATTTAGTTTTCTCGAAACATTTTAATTAACGTTTTGCTAAAAAAATTTTTAAAACGTTATAAATGGACTTTAACTGATACTATCTTTGAAATTCGCCTACTGCTAAATAATCCATGGATTATTCTGATAAGGAAAAATTTATTTAATTTGATTTATGTTTATATAAAAAAGAGTCGACATAAAAGTCCAAAAAACTATTTCAGCCCAGAAAGTGCAAACAAAATAAACATAATTAAACACAAATTTTCTACGATGAAGCGAAAACAATTTATATCGAAAATTTAAGCACACAAACTACCTGATGCAGCACCCTTCCAGTACTCGAGGATATTATAGCACAACTAGTAGAAGAGACAGTCGTCACCGGCACAGAAGACGGTGTGCTTGTTTCGTTTTCTTTGCCTACGAGTTCATTCGCCATTGCTTGGCCTGAAACATGTTGACATGGGGGATACAGGATGGATGAGGAATTGGAAATTTTCCTCTGCTGTGTGCATTGTTGTGCTCCAGCTACAAAATCTAAGTCGCCACCACCACTGCTATGACAACTGCTAGCCGCCCCACTATTCGGTGACGGCAAGTTGTAGGCAGGTTGCGCCGACTGTCGCCTAAGAATGTTGCCTCCGTAACAGATGTCATCCTGTTGCATAGATTGCTTTAAAATCGAAAAAAGGTGTTATTTTTATCAATTAAGGTGTTATTTTAAAAGGCATTTATAAACCATTCAACTTCAGAATAGGGTGTTAGTGATTGACCTCAAATAGCTTTAAGGCAACAGGAAAAACTTTATAGTTGTATCATTAGGCCATATGCGCAAAGGCTCATTGGAATGCATTGTCAATTTTTACCGTTTTCATTTAAAAAGTCGATGTAACAAATTAGCCAAGAAACTCGTCCTAAGACTTAATAAACAATAACAGTCCACAATAAGGTACCTTAGTATATTCCCATTTATAACACATATATTACTGCATAGAAATTGTGCAGCCGACATTTCCAGTCAAGTTCAATGGATGCGAGACTGCTAGAGGTGAGAGCCGCATATCTAAATTTGATTTCCATATATATTCAATGCGGTTTGATCCTCGATAGTCAGTTTGACGTCGTATTCTGATGATGATCATGGAAGGTCGAAACTCGTCAGTGCGTTGCGGCTGGCGATAGTTTTGTTATGTTGTTCGACGACTGGTTAAATACAATGGGATTGGTGTTTAATTCAAGCTCGCAAACTTGATTTAAAGAAACGTATATTACTTGACACAACAATGAGCAAGTTTACTGTAATAAAGGGATGAATGTTGTACATGGAAATGTAATCAGTCTCTAGTAGAATTCCATAAAGGAGAGTAGTGGGGTTGAACTAGCAACAAATGTTTGCAGGGAAGTTTAGCGAACTAGATTTGATACAAAATGAGCAATTAAAAATAACGATTCCTCGATCAACTTAAATAAATCTTACAACAGTATAAAAACTGTTATTATAATCAAGGTTGCGGTCTTGATATAAACACCTGACCCATTAATTACTTACATATGTCAGTATAAACTAAGAATTGTATAGTGTAGAAAAGGCAATTCATCCAGTAGACCGGTTTCGTCCTTATTGGGAACTCATCAAGTACTGGCCAGAATTTGCCGCGGACAGGATACGAACCTGGGCACGTCTGCTTCGGAATCTGGTGCTCTAACCACTGAGCTATCCTGCCGCACACTACACTAAACACAATTTTCAGTTATATACTAACTAATGTAACTTGGTTAGTCAATTTTTCCTTTAGGTGGAGCTCATATGGCATCCATTTAGACCCAAAGTTCCAACTAACCATGCCCAATCTGTCATTACTGAACAGACACCACATTACATGGGGAAGTGGTATTGAAATGAACATTTATATAATTAAACGAACATTGGTTGCGCGGGTGGTGATAACAATTATTATAATCAAGGTTGCGGTCTTGATATAAACACCTGACCCATTAATTACTTACATATGTCAGTATAAACTAAGAATTGTATATAGTGTAGAAAAGGCAATTCATCCAGTAGACCGGTTTCGTCCTTATTGGGAACTCATCAAGTACTGGCCAGAATTTGCCGCGGACAGGATACGAACCGGGCACGTCTGCTTCGGAATCTGGTGCTCTAACCACTGATTATAATAATTGTTATCACCACCCGCGCAACCAATGTTCGTTTAATTATATAAATGTTCATTTCAATACCACTTCCCCATGTAATGTGGTGTCTGTTCAGTAATGACAGATTGGGCATGGTTAGTTGGAACTTTGGGTCTAAATGGATGCCATATGAGCTCCACCTAAAGGAAAAATTGACTAACCAAGTTACATTAGTTAGTATATAACTGAAAATTGTGTTTAGTGTAGTGTGCGGCAGGATAGCTCAGTGGTTAGAGCACCAGATTCCGAAGCAGACGTGCCCAGGTTCGTATCCTGTCCGCGGCAAATTCTGGCCAGTACTTGATGAGTTCCCAATAAGGACGAAACCGGTCTACTGGATGAATTGCCTTTTCTACACTATATCAATTCTTAGTTTATACTGACATATGTAAGTAATTAATGGGTCAGGTGTTTATATCAAGACCGCAACCTTGATTATAATAATTGTTATCACCACCCGCGCAACCAATGTTCGTTTAATTATATAAATGTTCATTTCAATACCACTTCCCCATGTAATGTGGTGTCTGTTCAGTAATGACAGATTGGGCATGGTTAGTTGGAACTTTGGGTCTAAATGGATGCCATATGAGCTCCACCTAAAGGAAAAATTGACTAACCAAATTACATTAGTTAGTATATAACTGAAAATTGTGTTTAGTGTAGTGTGCGGCAGGATAGCTCAGTGGTTAGAGCACCAGATTCCGAAGCAGACGTGCCCAGGTTCGTATCCTGTCCGCGGCAAATTCTGGCCAGTACTTGATGAGTTCCCAATAAGGACGAAACCGGTCTACTGGATGAATTGCCTTTTCTACACTATACAATTCTTAGTTTATACTGACATATGTAAGTAATTAATGGGTCAGGTGTTTATATCAAGACCGCAACCTTGATTATAATAATTGTTATCACCACCCGCGCAACCAATGTTCGTTTAATTATATAAATGTTCATTTCAATACCACTTCCCCATGTAATGTGGTGTCTGTTCAGTAATGACAGATTGGGCATGGTTAGTTGGAACTTTGGGTCTAAATGGATGCCATATGAGCTCCACCTAAAGGAAAAATTGACTAACCAAGTTACATTAGTTAGTATATAACTGAAAATTGTGTTTAGTGTAGTGTGCGGCAGGATAGCTCAGTGGTTAGAGCACCAGATTCCGAAGCAGACGTGCCCAGGTTCGTATCCTGTCCGCGGCAAATTCTGGCCAGTACTTGATGAGTTCCCAATAAGGACGAAACCGGTCTACTGGATGAATTGCCTTTTCTACACTATATACAATTCTTAGTTTATACTGACATATGTAAGTAATTAATGGGTCAGGTGTTTATATCAAGACCGCAACCTTGATTATAATAATTGTTATCACCACCCGCGCAACCAATGTTCGTTTAATAGTATAAAAACTGGTAACTATCAAACCAATAATTAGACATCTGCTTTAAGAAAAGTAGAACTTAGTGATGAGGATTACGATGCAAATCTTCATTGTAATGATTATGATGATGTTAACCTTTGTGTCGATAGGAAATTTGTTTTCACGACCAAATGTTTACGTTGCACAAACAAGTGTCAAGTTTGAAATCAGTTAACTTAGTAAAATTAAAAATTGAATGTTGAAAGCCAAATAGTTCAGACGACTTATCTCACTACTTGCTTACGTCTATGAAACGAGATTTTCCATATGTCTAGGCGTCGTAATTTAATCCTGCAAGGGTAAAATTCTAGGAAGCACTCGTAATTAGTTTCAATTTTTTGAATTTTTCTAAATTTTCTTAACATTTTATAAGCTTAAACTACAAATTGTCAACAAAACTTTATTTTTTGTAGTTTAATAATTATTTGACGATCTTTTATGATGATAAATGAAACTGACCTTCTAAAATTTCGGATTCATTATCCTATCAGCGATTAAGTACCTTAAGCATGCGAAATGCATAGTATTTAATTATAATTTTAATACTAAAAGTAATATTAATCAAACAATAGTTTTAAAACCTTGAATGCCTTACAGATTTTTAAATTTTGAAAACGTGAAACTAAACCAGGACGAAGAGATCTTCATTTAAAATTTTTTTTAAATGATTTCTACTAGGTCTGAGCATAACAATACCTTCGCAAAGCTAACTTCAATTCATAGTGCCATAAGCCTATGCGACTTTCTTTCTGTTTTGCACTTAAAGTTTCAAGACCCGATTCCAGCACGCCGTTAATTCTGTCGAAAAAAGGGCAATATGATTAATAAAAAGCAAATCATTAATATTCTTCAATAAGATTACCACTGTGCGCGTTTCGAGCTCATTCGCTCGGTGATTCGAACCGGAGCTATGCTAAGCAAGTAGAACTAATTTTAATTAACTCAATGGCCCATACCACCCAACCAGATTTTGGCTGACTTCAATTGATCTTGCGGCATTACAGTTTGCCGCCTAATTTTTCACGCCAATCTGGCACTGGCTGTGTAGATAACATCCTACTATTCAATCAAACCTCAGGCATACGTAAGCGTTATCAAGCCAACGCAATTGACGCAGCCTTAGTTTCTTAACTAACGAGGATTAAAAATACGTTTACGGAGTCATCGTTGCACACATGTTGTTGATTCACTATGTTGACCATGCTTTACAGAAAACGGTTAACCAATGCCGAGAAACGTCTAAGATCTTCAATTCTAAAGAGGCTAAATCTCATTAGCGTATAACAGATCTTCGTGCAGAAATGCAGTGTGCACACAAAATTGAAAGCCAAGTACGTTAGCCTTGTTATGTCACAAATTGCGAGGGTCGGTAAAGGCTACTTGAGATGTTTGTAATTCTCATATTTACACAGTTAGTTCGTTTATCTGAGTTACCGATATAACTAGTAAAATCAGTACCCGTGGCAACTTCATTAAAATCTTCATCATAAAGTTGTATATATGAAATAAGTAACAGGAGAACCTGCAGTAAAGGCTTACAACCAAAATATGCCAATTGTACACCGAAAGATTGAATAACGGCTGTTTACCTAGTAAAGTTAAACTGCACTGGCTAACTTATCTACCACCACTGATGGCTGTAAAATTTCAAATAATTTATTATAGTTCATGACGTGGTCAAAGATACTAATATTAGGAGGTCATACACTATTTAAACAATTAAATAGAACATCTGCGTGTACAGTGATATCCACTAAGTCAAATGCAGCCATGAAGTCTAGAAAGAAGGCTGTTATAAAATGCCCCTATACTTGTAACAATTCAAGTAATTGCTGTCCAGTAAAATTATTATCTCAGGAAACTCGTCCTGATCAAATCCGGTCTGATCCACTTTAATAAATAACTCACGTAAAGCGCCAAGGCGGCGTGAAATTAGCAAAGCGCATAACCGGAAAACGATTGAACTCAAAATTATACTACGATGGCATTGGCAAAAGTTTAATTTCCCCTTCCGAAAACTATACGATGGTTATCGCAAAAGTTAAATTTCCTTTTCTCAGGATGGCAATGATGATTGTTTAGCCTTACGCAATCAGAGTGGCCTATTAGTTTCAAATCATATCAAATAATATATTACTCGTGCTACAAATTTGCAGCATATCATCGGGACTTGCAGTTTTGTGAAGTTTATAATTTAAATTATATTTCGTAGCTCAACCTCTGAAAATGGCTCGAGATTAGCGATGAAAATGGCTGACACCAGCATATTTTTTGAGATTGGAAATTATTGAAGCGACCAGGAGAATTGTTCATTGAACTATTTCGCCCATTGACTAAGACGGCATATTTTATCAAAAAATGCTTGTTTTAACGATCATTAATTTGCTTAAATAAATTTCTCTTTATTTTGGATATGCAAAACGTTTTATTTATTTGATAGAATTATGATTTTTATAAAAAATATTATAGAAAATAATATCAGTCATGATATTTATGTTTAATGCTGATTTGTTCGGCCAATTTCTTGTTAGAAAAGCAAGTAAAACAAAGACGGCTAATTTTCGGATCCTTGTTGAAAAATATAATGACAGAATCAGCGTTAAGCAAAACGTAGTACAATTTAGTGCAGTTTAATAAATTAAAGCCAACATCACGTAGCAGATTTTACGTTAAATAAAAACTGTACATTCGTAGAATTTTGGCGTTGCTACCAAATTACCATCAAGGATAGATCCACAGACTTCGATGTTCTCTCAATTGAATGTTTAATTTAATAAAGCATTTCATGTTTACTAACCAGTGAACGCAATATCAGCGAATGTTTTTCACTAAAATATTGAATGTTTAATTAAATAAAGTATTTTTTTGTACTAACCGGTGCACGCAGTGACAGCGAATGTTTTTCATTAAAATATCCGCTACTCTCTAGTTTAGAAGAGCCATGAGGCTTAACGCTTTGCTGCTTCTGTTGTTGTTGTTGTTGTTGTTGTTGTTGCTGTTGATAAAAGAGGCTAGACAAGTTATGGTTTTCAAACGGTTGTTGGCCAATCGTAGTGCCACTAAACTGTTGTGCTGCCGTACGCGGTCCATACAAATATCCGCCACTCATCAGCAAATGCAGATCAGCCGCTGTATTCTTTTGGCCTGGATCATTTAAAATAACATTATTTGAGAATGACAAATCGCAATACCGTCTAACTGCACAACTGCCTAAGACATGACTTCTACTCCCGCCCCCACTGTTGGTACCGCTGCTGCCTCCAGCACTGCCAGCAGCACTTTCCAGGCAGGAATCGACACTGGACAGGAAGCCAGACGAGTTCAGTGAACTAGCAGACAATGGAGTCACGGCATCGGCAATTTTCATGGTGTCATTTTCGTTATTATAGTTTCCGCAAGTATATAATATCGGATAACCAACTCCAACTCCAGAATACATTCTGCCAGCTCCTGTACGGCTACTATCATTACTAGCATTACCAGTAATGCACGCTGTTGTTATAACATTGCTCATTTTACGTTCAGTTGGCCATACAAACTCATTGAATTGAGAAGTTTGGTTTTTTAACAGTGGAGCAACATATCCAGTAGGAGCAATTCGAGCATAGTCGTTAGCAAAGCTATAGTTGTTACAATCTCGACTGACAACATAAGAGTTGTCGTCACAGTCGTAGTTGATAGCCATCGCCTTTGCTCTGTTCTGCTTTGCCACATCATCATTAGAATTTGCCACCTCACTAGAAAGAAAGTTTTCAGCACAATGAGATGTTAAAATAGCTGAACCAGAAGCGGAGCTCACGCCATAGCCCAGTGCCCCAGTACTCGTATCTGGTTCGGGTACGTGCAGAGAAAAATGCCGACGTACAGGATTTCCTAACGCCATCTGCTTTTGCTGAACAGCACTCAGCCAATTTGAGTATGGAGCAAATCGGTCCAATGCTGGTAAATCGTTTTCACCGACTCTAGTGTTGGCCACTTTGGTTTTGCGATCATCGTCCATTGATGTATTAACGGAGTCAGCTGCCAACAAATTAATTTCCTCACGGTTAATTTTATCAAGGAGGAAGTCTGAACGCGAATTTTTCCACGCCCCAAAACTTTCCTTGGAACGATACTTTGATGGTGGAAAAGTAAACGAAGAAGGCTGACGGTGCAAAAAATCCAGAATTGTTGAGAACGCGTCCGATTTAATAGGACATATGTTCTCTTCATTCAGCACGGATAGTTGACCTTGTTTATTAGTGCATTTATTATCTGCATTGATTGAATCAAACAAATCGGCAGATCTAGCAGCGCCACCACCTGACATATGAACAATAGTCGCATTAGCTTCATTAGCTTTAAATTTTATTGCAATAGAAATAAGCTCGAGACATACTCCCTCGACACCTACATGTTCGTTTATATAATAATTAATCAATGGTAAGCAAAATATGCTTTACATTCTGTTTTCAAATTGTTTTCGTCTTAAATATTCACAACAAGAATGTTTTAGCCAATAAATTAAATTTAATTATGCAACATAGGAATTACTAAGCCTTCAGAGAACTGCATACATAAAATGTCATTAGGATTTGCGATTAAATATGGAAAAGTTAAGCATCAATTTATTGATTTTCTTTAAAAACAGCAATATAAACTTTGAATAAATTTGAACTTCATAAAATTGTTTACACATTACAAAATATTTGTTGAAATAGAAAATAGAAGGCATTGCAATAATTTTTTTTAAATAAAATTTTGTAACGATGAATTTCGGTTGGATTAATTAATCAGGAATGGTTTCTAAGCGTAGATTTATATTTTATCAACATTTTAAACTACGATTAAGCAAAGCTGGATTTAAACAAAGAGATGTGCTGAATAGGTTAGAGTAAACCGAGTACACATAATGCTCTTCAGACTAACGAGGAAACAAATCGCACAAGAAGTAGACCAGCAAGCTTAAGTCCGGATGACATTATTCTCTCTATCGGGCAATTGATTGCACCGTACCATACTTTCTATCCTCCCAGAAAAAACTTGAATAGGCAGAGTATTTTGGCAATCAAATAATCAGTGTGTCCAATGGTGAAAGTCGATTCAGTCTGACCTATTGGCAAAGGAATGCACACACACACACGCATGCGCATTTATGCATCCATGAATGGATAGAAACGAAAAGGACGCACAAACAATTTATGAAAGTTTGATTGGAAAGCCGAAATATAATTTACAATGTAGGTAGTTTTTCCCGGGATTTTTTAAGGAATCAATGTACAACGAAATTCGCTACTTTTTTAAATCTAACACATTTATAAAAATCACTGCCTCCCTAGGTTGTTTGCATCCATCTCATCACACCTTAAACTTCCAACCTTAAAACCATATTTTATGCAAACATTTCCAATATTTACTTCACATCTCCGGCGTAAAACAGTCTTTTATTATTTAAGTAATTGTTATGAAAATGTAATAAGTTATGTATGTACCGTCTGAAATAAATATTTCTGTGCGTAATTGTATGTCGTAAAATTACGTGATACTTATTCGATTATCAAGATTTTTAAAATACATGTTAACATTGTCATTAGAAATATTTCTATACTCATTTTCGGGTAACGTATTCAGTCGCTAGATTATCCAACCAAATACAAGAAATCAGTAAAGTGCATGAAAAACTTCGTTTAAACGCCTTCATTTATAACCATGGTAGACCTATTTAATAACTACTACGAACGTTTCACAAGACAATCATGAATGACACGGGACATGTTTCAATAATTGCTAATCATTCAGTTTAATCTAATCATATACACGCGCCCGTCCATCTAAATTCAACTACTGTTACCAAACTTCAATGTTCCTGTACGTACGTCAGAAGAAATATCATCAATAGGTGTGAATGTCTGCTTAAATACTTGTTGCATTGTTACGTCAATCTTTCCTTACAATTTCATATCCAGTAATCATGAGTAAGGTCAACATTTAAAGACGAGGTAAATATATACCAGCTACAGAAAGATGTAATAAAATAAAGTCCAAATTATCTTTATGTTAATTTTAAATTAAACAAATTCATTACGATATAAATTAAAAATAATTCTTTTGGAATGCAAGCCTTGACAAAATTCATAGTGCCCATTCCATGTGTAAAATGAAAAAGAAATTTGATCAGATACAAAACCGTGTCCTTCTCATTTTCTTCTCAAATATCGACGAGTGAACATCTCTTTATATATAAATTGAAAGACCAAACAAAATAGAAAAATGTAAACAAGGAGAGAATGTGAAATAAGAGAACAATCAATCCAACGCGTGCATCACCTCCAGTTCAAACTCAGTATTTGAACATACCCTTTCTACTTGCATACATTCGGCGGCAGTTTGTTTATCCAAAAAGTTTCGTTTGTAGCTAATTTCCTTCTGTTATTGCATTTAGTAATTAATTATTAAGTAATTACTAGTAAATTAATCACTAAATGCAACAAAAGGAGGGAGTTAGCCACATACAAAGCTTTATGAATAAGCAAATTGCAGCCGTATTTAAAGATGCAGGTATTGAGCATGAAATTGATGTGATACAAGAAATTGATTGGTGGTTCCTTATTTCACACTCTTTTCTTGTTTAATTTTTTCTGTTTTGTTTGGCCTTTCAGTTTATATATAATGAGATGTTGATTTGTAGATACTTAAGGAGAACGTGAGAAAGAAACGGTTCTTGTATGAGATAATTTTTTTTTAATTTTACACATGGAAAAAGTAATATGAAAAAATAATTGTTCAAACAGGAAATTACCCACTGATAAAATGACTCTTGTAATACAGTCAGTGGAGATGATAATTTACATTTTCAAAATCGCTAATATTTCGTAGACTAAATTAATGGATACCATGATGTAACAAGAGATAAGATGTGACAATGAAAATGATAACAATGAAAATATTCCTAAAATTGATTAACAAGAAGTTATTTTAAACAATCATGTAGAAGCTAATTTGTCTAATGATACCAATAGTGATGCGGAGATTTGCCTGCGGAGCCATTTTTAAACAGAAGGCAAACATATTTATTTGACTTTAACAGTTGCTTCAAAACTGTCTGAGAGAACTATAATTGTAGCTTCTATTAATGAAGGCTGGACCTTACCGTTCGTGCAAATGTGTGTGTGGTTTCATATTTAAATGGGCAATACGGTTAGAATTTTAGCTCTTTAAAAGTTTCTCACAAAAGGCCGTTCAATGAAAAGAGACTTCACTAATACAGCAACAAACCTAACCAGGAATTAGCGACCTAACGTTCATTTACAGCCCCCACATAACAATTTAATTCATGCTTATGCGGCAGTAAAGCATCATAATACTATATCTATGTAACGCTGTTTAGTAGAAGTATGAATGAATAAAAAATGAGAAGAATGAATTTTGAATGTGTTATCACTAATCTTGGTAGAGCCTGACAAACGGAAACTGTAAAACTAACACAAATATATGGCAGCAACCAAATATAAATAAAAGTTGTTAAAGAAATAGAGTTGAAAATCCTTACGAATGATGACAATGACGAACAAAGTGAGGAAAACACCATGGCATTTTAAACTTATTAAAAATTGATTATTTTCAACTAAGTTTATATCACCGGCCAATTTAATAGGTTTATATAAAACGCAAGAAAGAAAGACAATCTAGAAAAAAATTGCGAAGAAATTGAGGCGTTTTATATGTCTTACTATTAATATTCTTTGTTCTACAGTTTTTTTGTGGAGTTGAAACTTTAATTTGTCATTCTAAGAAGCCGTACTTTAAATAATTAATCTAACTTGATTATATTACAGAAATTCTTAGTAAATTATAAAGGCGATTTTTCTTAATTGGATTAACCTTAGTATTACATATTTCTAAAAAATAGTTTTAAATAATAAATAGATTCTTAAGTGCTTATCCACCGTTAATCTGAACAAAAACAATTAGTAATCGCAATTTTGTGATAAATATTGTTGTAATCAAGTGTGTGGACTTAAAAACTATTTAACAAGTTGAACAATATAATAAAACTATCGGCAGTCGCACATACTCACAGTTTACAAAATTACATGAACCAAAATGACGCCAAACTGACTAAGGAGAATCAAATTATTATTTATACATGAGCCAAGAACAATCGGAAATGCAGCTCTTACCCCTAATAGTCTGAAGTATATTATAGGTAAGTATTAGGTACTGCGTACCTTGAAACAAATTATTTAAAATAGAACCAGAAGAATATGCCAAAATCTACATTATCTAAATGTATAATCTCATTTACACGTGCGTTTCGTGCCTACTATCGACTTATCAGTAGGAGTCGGTACTGCATCCTATTCGTAATATATATTTGGTCAAAAAATTTAAGGCAGGTGTAAATTACTAATGTTTATTCAAGCAGTAATAAAGCTAATTTCAAATAAATTCTTCGACTGTAAAGACAATTCGCCATAATATATATATATATATATATATATATATATATATATATATATATATATATATAATGAGCCAGTAGAGGGTGCTTACACAGTGGTTTTCAAGCCTACGTATGAGTTGGCAGAAAGCAGAAAACTCATGTGCACATGAGGTTATACATTACGTTCATGTTGATTTTGTTTTATACTTCTGGTCCTATTTGAATTAAGTTGCTACTAAGTACGCAATACCTGATACAAAATTTCGTATATATTAGCTCACTAAATTAGAAAACATATAATTTTTTGTGTTTTACTTTAATAAAATATAGAATGCACAATTTCAATTTAATCATGAACATATTTTTGCAGCTTTGCCACAATATTAAAACATATTCAAATAAGCAATCTTTAATTGTTCAGTTGGTGAGACTAATTATTTAAATCAAAATTGTTGTATTCACATAAACTTTAAGTGACGGAAAAGAATCAAACCGCAATGTTTATTTAAGGCTTAAAAGTATGAAAAGCGACTTCCATGGGTTATAGTCTCGCATACATTAAACTCTACTGGACAACTTCGAATATCATTTTTTCAGCCTCTAGTTCACTTTTATCATATATTCAATTTAATAATCAATAATTACACAGATAGTTTAAATTAAGTTTGCCGAATTAAGATGAGCACTAATCTTATTTAACATATAACAACAATCGCTAGTCGCTTGATCTGATGCGTTTCGATCTTCCATGCCCTTCGTCAGTGCGCGACGGAAAACTGACTAATAATGATCAAACTGCAAAATCTATTTTGCCTGCCGTACACATACAGCGGTTTTTATTCCTCATTAGTCAGTTTATTAGCACGCTCTGAGGATGACCATTAAAAGTCAAGACGCATCAGTACGCGTGACTGACGGCAAATGTTCTATTCTGAGTGAAAATTTAAATTGAAATAAATTGACGTTAATCTGAAGTACGCATATTAAAATTATGTAAATAGCTTTAACACCCGCACGGTCAACGATTGTTTTTTCTATAATTTATAAGAATATAGCGAGGGCTGCAAAGGGGTTATGTCCTGGGTTGCTGAAGAATTGTGAGTCCGCCATTCGTGGGCAATTCTATCAGTAATAGGAACTGCCTTACTTAAATTCAATATCTTATATAAATTACGGTTTGATCCTCGATAGTCGCATTCTGATGAAAATTATGGAAGGTAGGAACGTGTCGGTACATATGACTGACAGTAGTTTCGTTATGTTGTGCTACCAATTATATAAAATTTGATTGGTGCTTATCGGAATTCCAAACTCCATCCGCGCAATTACTGATCAGTTATTAATTTAAATTTTATATGAAATTCCGCTGATTCATTAGTTATATACTTTATTTCAACAATTGTATGTTTTATTTTTAAGTAGCGTACTTTATTTTTTTCAGAATCGGTTTTCAGTTTTTCAGTTTCAGTTTTGAGATTCTGATTTCCTTTTGTGACGAATAGCGAAATCTGCTTTTTTGAGCATTTTACTGTGTGTGTGATCAGAAGCCGGATGATTAAATGAGAAATAGCACTGAAACGTCACCGAAAAAGTTATGGTAATACTAAATGATTTAAGGACATCAGACCTACTAGTAATGGGCTTTCATGTAGTACTTTACAGCTTACATATAATTATCAAGTATTAGTTATGTGACAGTGAAGATTTAGTAAACGACACTGCGGAAATTTTGTTAAAAGCGATAAAACGAATTCACCATAAAAATTATTCAAGGAACAAAAATAAAGTTTGAGCCTAAAATAGCGAAACAAAGAGAAATCTTAGCTTGAGTAATTGAAAGAACATATGTAAGGAAGAATACGCGCGCGGTAAGTTTAATTTTTTGATAAGTTTACTCGTTGCACTTTATTGTTTATAGAAATTTAATACATTTTAATCCTTCAAATTATAAAATAGACAAACATCCTTGCGCATATTTAAGAAATATATATTGCATTGATTTCATTTATAGACTCATTATTGTTGTAGCTTATTATTTTATTTGTAGTTAACTTGTAACTGATATTTTATTGCCTACATCTTATAAGTTATAACTTCCTTCACATTGCAAAAATAAAATTATTTACCAATAATTTTCCTTTCTCCTGTATTAGCACTTCAGTCAAAATTAATTGTACTTCAAGAAAAAACTTTACCAATTAGAGGGACATATTTATGAAATTACGCCGCAGCAGGAGAAAAATCCTAAAATATTGCAATATCTTTCCATCATAAGCATGGTTTAGACAAGCATAAACGCGTAGAAAAGCGTCAGTGCGTGCAACTGGCGGTAGTTTTGTTATGTTTTTGGCGACTGGTTAACTAAAATTGGATTTGTGTTTACTTCCAGCTCGCAAACTTGATTTAAAAAAGCATAAATACTTACTATAATCAAGGTTGCGATATTGATATAAACACATGACTCATTAAATAGAAAGGTTGAGGTCTTGTTTATATCAAGACCGCATTCTTGATTTTAGTAATTGTTATCATCGCCCGCGCTAACAATTTTCATTTAAGCATAAACGTTATTCGGCCAACTGATCAAATTGTTAAGACTACAAAAAATAAACTTATAAGTAAACTTCAACACAAGATCAATACAGACATACATTGAGGGCCTTGCATCTCTACTTAGTAAACTTTAAACAAAAGAACACATTACAGAACGTGACAAAACCATTTCAAGATTAGTCAAATTTATACCTTGTGACCTAGAATCGTTATCACAAAAAGCTTCATAACTCCCTACTCTACCGAATCAGTTTCTACTCTATAGAAAACAAGGTAAAGCTATGCTGCCAACTCCAAACTTGCATACCATATTTAACAATTCCCAGATAACTACAAAATAATACAAAATCCTCAACTAATATATCTTTGAAAATACTAAACCACACCTGTGCACAAGTTGCACGTATATCAATCTTAAAACAAATCCCATCATCTAAACCCAAGCTCAGTTACCTGCGTCCGTAAAGATTTTATATACAACAAAATTAACCCAAGACTAGTAAGGCAAAGAAGATAACCATACAGTAATCACCATCAGTTATTCTCAAATCCAGCATAAATAAAGCTTCAAAATTAACCATTCGGAATACTCTAACATGGTTGTTCTAATCTTATGTTTAGAACACGACAAAATTCACTAAGCCAATCTGATATTCCAAATAAAATAAACATTTTCTTGAAAGCATCAAAAGCACAATATCTGCCACAAAACTCCCTTTTCAATTCACCAAAACGAATAAATTCATCTGGAACTAATCCTATTCAGTTTAAATGCAATCCTAAAACGCATGATCACTACAGCCAAAATTACCTATATACTAAGACAACATATATTTATTGTATCGGAAACGTAATTCATTTTCAACAGATATAAATGTGAAATTGAAATTTCAAATTACACTTTAATTACAGCGAATAGCATCTCAAGTAAAGTAGGTTGTGCTGCCATATTTATACATGAAACGTAGCGCTGTTGCCTACACAAATTTCCAACCACAATCCCGAGTCTATTTTTATAAAAATTTCACTTCATGGGCTTGACTTACTGTTAGTATTTATATATCCTTCACATTCTATTCCAGCAAATTGGAGGACATAATAAAGTCTGAGAGATTTAATTAAGGAATCATTGTAAGAGATGTTAACTTCACCGATTATCTACCCAGACGTATACACTTTACGAACAGTACTTTCGATATATTAAGACAACTGAGCCCAGTTTTTAGAGCACCAGATTGCGAAGCAGATGTACCCAGATTTGAGTCTTATTCGTGGCAAATTCTGGACAGTACGTAATGAGTTTTCGATGAGGTCAAAAGCGGTCTACTACACTATACAATACTTCGTTTATACTGACGAAATTATGTGTTATCGCCGCCTGTGCAACCAATGATCGTTTAATTATATAAACGTTTAATTAATTTTATTCAAATGCAGAAAAACAACTAAGCTCAGGCTTATTCTTTTTAAAACATAAATAAGATCTAGTCTCAAATACTAAACGATTATTTGGAATCCCAAAAGTACTAGCTGACAAATTGAAGGATTCTAAGTATACTTTGTAAGGCATTTATTTTCTAATTTTCCTTACTCAACGAAACTGGCACAGGCCAAACATCAATCGATATGGTTTAGATGAACAGTCATACCTTCAACTGAATTGAGCAGATATATTATATAAATATTTTCTCGTATATTTAAAATAAAATTAGATTGTATCTATACATAATCTAGTATGAATAATTCAAAAGTATGCATCTCTTGATTCTACAAATTATATCAGAATATTCTTTTCTTTAAATCGCGTGTACGAGCTTGATATAAATAACTTTCTCATTGTAGTTATTCAGTAAAAAACGGCAAAACAACTCTCAGTCACAGGTACTGACGTGTTCTGAATTTCCAAAATCGTTATCAGAGTATGACGGAAAACTGGCTAGCGAATATCAAAACACAATTCATATTTAATTGTACGATTTATATATTTTATAATATTTTTCTATCCTTAAAACTAATCCCATTATGCAAACGATTGTCTAACGAAGCACAAAAAACATCCGGATACATTTAAACATGTTGTATTAAAAAGTATTATTGGTTTAGCTCAACAATATCACACAGTTGGAATTAATAGAAATCTAATATTAAAGTCACCTTATAAACGAACACAACGCAGCGGTTATGCTCCTTCACTCCAAAAAATTTGGAGGACAAACCGTAAACATAAATAACAAAAAAGCAATGCTCATATCATCCTAATCGTTAACTGAGTGCCTGAATTGACTATTCGAATTTGAGAACTCATTTAATTCGAAACATTGAAATATTTTCCTATCCCCCAAAAATAACATGAACCGGTCTCTATAAAGTAAGTTTGATGTATTAACGGTTATGAAGAACTAAACGCAATTACAATATGAAAGTCGTCATACAAGTCTGCATCTACCCAATGAAGTATCTTCTATGTGACTCATTGACATACCAAATAATTAATTTAAAAATAAAGTGAGTAGCTATCTGAATCAACGTTTTCAATATCTAACTCAACAATGAATTTATTTATATCATGCTCTAGGAGAAGAAGAATATACTATAAAATAATATATTTTTATTCTTATTATACACGATCTAAATAAAATTTATCCATCGTACAATATAATAATTGTTCATTCTTTAAAATTTGTAATGATTAACTAAATCAAACTCGTTCTAATAATTGAAAACCTTCAGCATTTATTCTTATAGTGAGTTATATTAAATAATAACACGTAATAAAATCTAACTTACGAGCGGGTATCGCATTAACCCATTAAATTAATTTATACATGCCTCACCTCGGCATTTAGTTTAGATTAAAATTTAAAACAATTAATTAAAAACCTGAAATTATAAGTGAATGTAAATGCCCCAGTTGCAAGTAAATGCCGTACGACGATAAAACATTTTAAATAATGAGAAACAGTTACTGCGTATGACTCTTATTAGGACCGGAATTGACATTCTCCGAAATATGCCGCGAAAGTTTGGTAATGTTGAAGTATCTAGAATTGATCCTAGACACTTGAGGCCCACTCCGGTTGACCGGCTGTTGTTCTTTCCTGTTGATTCACTGTGAAAAATAGTTCTCTTGAAGGTTCAATATTGTCTTGTTTTAGAATAGAATTGGATAAAATATCTTCATTTGGATACAAACCGCACATATTCCATCAAAAAGATAATAATATTGGAAAATGTACAACATAAAAAGAATATCACATCACATAAATGTGGGCAATTTGTGTCATGCAGATAAGTAAATCACTCTAGTTGTATTGTACAATATATCAACATTAGAGAGTTCGGCTTTATAGAGTAATAGTTTCGTCTTCTAAATAGGAAAAATTAAGGTATAATTCGCCTGTAACATTATGCAAAAAATGAGAACCATGACTATCAATTGATTGTATGTATTGTTAACTAACATGGTGATATTTTTAAGAAACGGGTGGAACGCAACGACCGGAGAGAGCGTGCTCGTGGTTTTCAACATTTTTCTCTACTTTCGAAGGATATCGGGTTTTATTTTGTTTTTATTTTTCAGATTCTCGGGATTTCTTGTCTGATTTCTTCTCCAGGATACTCCAGGAATCTACCTACACATTTTTCTGGAATCTACCTTCAGTTATCAAGGATCTATTTCTAGCCCACCCGATTTTTCCGTTTATTTCTACATTTTAATACCTATTCTTTTTCGCTCACCAATTCTCTTTCTTTTCCTCTCTTTTACCGTAATCAATATTAATTCTACTCTTCTATCTAACGCCATCATGAACCAACTTTCGTCGCCAGCCCCCATCTCCCCGTTCCTCACCCAAAAGATTATCTCCAATATTTCTGATCTCCAACAGCAAATGGCGGATATCACAGGATTTCTTGGAGCACTGACTGGCAACCTTTCATTCTCTTCCGTTCAGCCCCATTTGTTGCGTCAAGCAGATGCGTTTCTGAATGGGGTAGCCAGGGAGGTTGCCCTGCGAAACCACAACAAGCGAAACCTCTTTCTTTGGTCTCCGCGCTCCCCACTCTCGAAGGACGATCTGGCCTCAGATATCATCAGTCAAATAGGGGAAAACTTTAGCCACCTTAAAGAGATCTCATCGGGAAAGGGTCGAGCCTTCATTCTCTCCTCGCACAAAAGACTGTCTGACGATGAGGTTCGTCATCTCAAATTACATTCGCCCATCTTAACATCCGGACAAGTCAAACTCAAGCGAGACTACACTCTGCTACAGAGGACTCTAGAGAAAGCACAAACTCTCACACCGGACACCACCCCTCCTCCAGCTCATCACGCCTTTCCGGGCTGGAGCAATCCAAAGAAAAGCCGTTCAGTTCACGGCGGACTCCTTGGTGACGCACCTTCCTCCAGTCCACCCCCACTCACACCTTCCCGATTTGAAGGCCTTCCTCTCACCTTTAGCCCTTACTCCGCAACCAGTCCCCCCACACTATCTCAAGCTTTACCACGTCGTCGTGGCCGACCACGCCGCGCTAAGCCTCCTAATAACGCATCTTCTCTCCCAAACCCGTCCGCCAGGTCCACATCCCCTCGACAAGTTACCTTTGTGACAGATGCTATGACTCAGAAACCGAAAAAACGTAAGTCTACTAAGGCCAAGCAAAACTTCGACCCAGCCCCATCAACTTCATCTCCCCCTACTGAATCCATCATCGTCCCCACCCTGGACAGTTCCGCTCCCGCTCCACCCACCAGCGGAAAGCCCCCGCACGCTTCTCCTCTCCGATCTAACCATCCCTCTCTCAAAGCGCTCTCAGCAATCCTCATCAACTGCAGGTCACTTACGCCTAAAATTAATCAACTACGAGCCTTTCTGTCCTCTAACGAGATTGACATATGCGTTCTTGTTGAGACTTGGCTGTCCCCTTCCATCCACTGTGATGACCTTTTCCTCATTCATGGATACACGTTCCTTCGTAGCGACAGAACTGTCGGTCGTGGAGGCGGACTAGCTGCCTATGTCCGATCCCTTCTTATGCCCAAACGCTTGTCGACATCGAACTCTCAAGGTTTGGAATTTTTCTCGTTTCAGCTACAAATCCTTAACCAAAGCATATCTACCTGCGTTGTCTACAGACCCCCTAATATCTCACTCATCGACGACACTCGCGGGGCCCAACTCCTTTCCACTTTTTTCTCTTTACACTCTGATCGGTACGTCGTTGTGGGTGATCTCAACCTCCCCATGACTAACTGGCATAATCTAGCTTCCGAAAGTCACCCACTGCTTCGACTCTTCGCGGATAACCTGCTACACCAATTCGTGCATTTTCCTACCCGAGGGAACAACCAACTGGATTGTGTTCTCTCCAATAACGAGGTGACCGATGTTCGCTCTCGGGAAATCTTCCCCAACCTTGATCACTGTCAGGTATCCTTCCTCTTACCTCTCTTATCCTTCACCCCTCGAGAAGACACCCAATCTTTCAGACGATTCACCAACTGGGAAGAGTTCCGCCGACTCTGTGACACAGTTAACTGGAGGGACCTCTTTCTCCCAAACAATCTCTCCTCGTGCTTCTCCGAAGTCCATAACATCCTATCCTCCCACTATAACTCCGCCACCTCTATTCAACAAGTATACTCGACGAATAAGTTGAACGCTCTGTTTAAGGCACGTGACAACCTCGCACGCAACTCTCGCCTACGCACATCGTCACTTGCTCGCGCCCTCGCTCTGAGACGCATTGATGGGCTCATTAAACAGGCTATCAACAAACAAGCGCTCCACATCGAAAAACGCATCCGCTCAGCTCCTAATCCCCGGGCAAAGTTCGCCATCATCAAACACCAATTGCTGCAAAAGCCCAAAACCTCGTTTATCAACTTCTCTCAGTCAGGCGATCTCTGCTTCGCCAATGATTATCTGACTCACCTTCTCGACTCCTTTTCCACTCCCACTCCACCTGTTGAGATGTTAGACAACGGAGACACCGAGAACCTACGCTGGTTCCATGTCTCTCCGGCTTCCGTCGCCCAGGCAATTAAAAACATTAAATCTAAACACCAATTTGATCAATATGGAGTCTCGGTCAGTATGATTGCCCTTCTAGGCTGGAACGTCTTCTCTCTGATTGCAGATGTTATTAATCATTGTCTCGAAACCACCTATCTTCCCCCGGACTGGCTCAATTCGACGATCTCTCCTATCCCTAAAAATGGCACTTCTTCGATCTCATCATTTAAAGATCTCCGCCCCATTACTATCGTCCCTTCTTTCACCAAAATCTTCGACAGGATCTTATACAACCTAATCTACCCCTCCATTAAGTCTCATGTAAACTTCTATCTCCTCGATGATCAACATGGCTTTCTGAATGGCCGCTCCTCTTCCACCAACTTAGTTAGTGTTCTCGATCATTGCTACTCCTCCTTCTCTAAAGGGCTCCAGTGCACCCTCCTATTCCTGGATATTTCCAAGGCTTTTGACTCGCTGTCATTTTCAGCAATCGAATCCGCCTTACTGAGAAGCGGTATCTGCGGCAACGTACTCAATCTTATTAGTTACTATCTCCGAAACCGATATGCGACAGTAAAAGTTGGCAGCAGTCACTCGAGGCCAGCCCATATCAGATCCGGTGTTCCCCAGGGCTCCGTACTTGGTCCCATTCTCTTCAACCTTACGCTCGCGCACATACAGGTTGATGACAACCTTTTCAAACTGTTCAAATATGCGGATGACATGGTTATCGTATTTAGCAACTCCAAAACATCCAACTCCTTATCCCTTATATCGGAGCTCCTATCCTCGCTCCACTCGCAGCTCAGCAGAATCGGCCTCAAACTAAATCCCACCAAAACTCGCATAATGAAACTCTCCTCTGATCCATTCTGCTCTATCCCGGTTGCCAACTACCCCCTTGATATAGAAATAATAGATTCGGCCAAACATCTTGGCATTCACTTCTCGAAATCCCTTGACTTCTCCCTACACCTTACACACACTACCTCCAAACTCTTCAAATGGGCCCGTCTGATCTGTTTTAAGACTAACAATCCCACTCTCCAACTCACGTTATTCAAGGTCTACGTTCTGCCCCTCATTTCCTACGCCAGCGAATTCTACTGTCCTCTAACCCTCGCCTCCTCCTACACTATTGAACAGATATCCTCCAGATTTCTAAAACGAGTCTTCCCGAAATGCCAAAACTATAGGGAACGCCTTCTTCTGGCAAACCTTCTTCCGCTTTGGTTCACCCGTCACCTTCGCGTCATTTCTTTTATCCACAAGATCACAACCTGCTTACCACTCTCCAATTTTGCCCACCCCAGTCACCACTATGCCACACGTTCTAGTAACTCTTCTATCCAAGCCTACCATACCCCCACCATATTTAAAAAAATCTATCTCTTCTCCAAAGCCACTAATGTCTTCAACGCTCTCCCCACAGACATAAAACTCCTACCCCAGCACGAATTCAAAAAGGCAGCCCATCAGTACTTCTTCAACAAATTTCTTTGTGATACGACCGATTGGAAACGAAACTGGTTCCTTCTCAATCCATAACATTTACTTCACCCCAGGCTATCCTCTTTACGTAGGGTTAAATCCATCAGGCAGCCATCTTCCACTCTACCTCTCTTGTCTTATTCTTTTCTTCTAGATTCACTAATACCACCTCTCAGCCCATTCCTAACCCCATTATATCCACGTTGTGGATACTCTACTACGTTTTGCTCATCCAACTCTTTTCTTTCTTTCTTGTTTCAGCGGAGGACCGGAAACCCAACAGCCCTACCGATCCACCAACGGTTCGCTTCGGACTTCGACTCTCCCTGGTCTTCTTTTAATCTCGATCACGTTCTACAGATGCCTGCGATCCTTGCAAGACTCGCTCGCCTCAATCCTGCCGACTCCATCAATTCATTCGTCACGACAATGGACTCCAACGGTCGACGTCTACCTCCGGGCCGCCATCTTTTCATCTTCATCTTTGTTTTCGATCTCACATTCACCTTGAAGATCTGATACTTCACGGACTATCTCCAATTGATCTTGTCTAGTCAAATGGAACTTCGCTTATATTTATTTTTCACCAGATTGAACTATCTTGATGTTAATGATAACTTTTCCCCTCCCCAACCCCTCCCCCTGCTATTAAATACTTTGCTAGTCACAATTCCACTCACCTCCACATATCCTACCCTTGATTTGCTATTTCAATGATTGGGCCAGTTGGCCTTTGATGCCAAATAAATGTATTATTATTATTATTATATAATGCATAACATTTCAATTTTAATAATACAGAACATGGAAATAAAATCACAAGAAGATATGTTGCTGATCACAATTATCCTTGTCTTTTATTCAACCACGAGAAATTATTATCATAATCAGAATTAAAAAGATTTGCAGGATTTTAGATTTTTTCTAGTTCAGTATATAATGATTTAGGATACATCTTAGATGGAGGCATTTCTCTAAGCTCCATTGTAAATTTTCGAAAAAGCGAATAACTTCCCGACAATATTCCCCACCAAAGGAGGAGAGATTGCCAAATATCCAGATTTAGTTTCAACTTCATGAATCTTTCTTATTGGATTCATTTAAGCATCAGTCCACTGGTTCAAATGGAAATCTTGTATGCAATAACATATCCTCCGAAACCATATAGCTAGCAGTGATACAAACGGTAATATACTGGTTTATATAGCACAGGAGATGAGGCTAATATGTTTCGCAACTTTTCTTTGTACAGCTTCTATCTTGTTTGCCAAACCCTTTATTTAATGTATTCCAAGTTGCGGCAGCATATTCCAGTATCGGTCTAATCCAAATTATATACATTTTTAATTTTATATTGTTCGATAAGATATTTCTATTTATTAGTGCCCATCTGTTCTGTGCACAGCTTACTATCCTTTTAATATTTCTCTCAGCAGAAGCTGTAAATTAAATATTTATGCCTAAATTCTTAATTTCTTGCTGAAATTTAATCTCAAAAACATCATTAATCGCAGCATCATGAAAATAAACATAACTAAATTCTGTTCAATTACCTATTTTTAAAGCACTCGTATTTTTGCTGTTTATTCTCAGCAGTAGTGTTATCTAACACATACTTAGGTCATACAAATCTCGTGTCATATTATTTTGGAGAAGTCGACATTTTTAGATCAATTGGAAAGATTATTTTTAAGTCAACAGCAAATTCCCAAACTCGACCGTTAAGGATCTTTGTTTACAAATGTGCAAATATGATTTTAAATAAATTACATGTTTTCACATAGAAAGCATATTAGTAATTGTCGATCTATCTTTCGAAAGCCATGTTGATTTGTATCAAAATCAATCGGCAACATAAATTTTAAATGATCTAGTGTAACACGCGGCTCCGTGTTACAACCCAACGAAGGTCAATTTTTACAAACGCTGTGCTCTTTAGGGTCAAATATTCTAACTCTGTCCTTAAACAATATTTCTCTTAGCTGTGATTTTAGGAACAATCTCTTTTAGTCTCAAGCAGTTTCAATCGATATTTATTGAACTGCAATTTTATTTGTAATTAATAGTGTTTTTATAAAATAGACAGAACCGCGCGCGATCCGAGAGGATCACGCGGTGGATTATTCGTTACTATGAAAATGATTGATTGTTTACTATAAAAAACATTTGTGAGTTGTTTGTCATTTAAATCTTTAAACGGTTTACACAAAACATTTTACTTTATGAACATAAATAATTTTACTAGGCTCATATTATCATGTATCTTTAACCATCTGACTACTCATTATAATCCAGACATTTGTGTAACAGTAACCACTTGTGTATAAAACATTTTACTTTATAAACACAAATCATTTTACTATGTTCATATTATCATGTATTTTCAATCATATGACTATATGCCAATCCAGACATTTGTACTAAACATTTCGCTTTATAGACATAAATCACTTTATATTTATATGTGCTACATTGTGTGGAATATATACGTGAAACCTTTCTTCGGCCTTTTAATATTAACCATCTGAAAAGGAACAGACTGATTGGATGCTCGGGTAGTAATAATAGCAACCATTGATAAGCAGTAGGGGTACAAAATCACGAACAAGATAGTAACAGCGAAAGGTACCCCTACACTAGTATCAGTCGTTCTATTAACTTCATAAATGAAATGATAATAGAGATTAGACTATAATAGTTGGCACACGTTGGATTACTTACCTTTGGCAACGGTTTATCTACTATTGTTAGAATATCGATTTGTATTTTCCTATCCTTCAAAATTCTTTTAATGAAATTACAGATCGCATTCATAAAAGTTAAAGGTAATTGAAGTAGGTTACCCATCGATTTAATAAGGTGATCTTTTTTATTTTACTTTTAACATTAATTTTATCATTGCATTACTGTCGATAACAAGACCTGATTCTTGGTCATCCAAAAGATTAGTTTGATCCATGATATTGCTTTCATTCTGTGGATTACATATCAAATTGCCAAATATTTCATTCAATTCACAGAGTAATAGGAGCTTTAATTTCTCCTTATATTTCCTGTAATCTGTGGGTAGTTTGTATCCTAGTCTAGGATTACTCTTCAGTTTACCCAATATGGTTCTTTCTGATCTTTGACGGATTATCAGCAGTGATTAATTAATTTCATTGTCAATCAAATCGAACCTCATTTATTTAATGCTATTGTTAAGACTACATTTCATTTTATTATCTCGTTTAATTCTTAGTTTACAAAATTTCATATCGATTCGTTTCTGTATGATATACAAAAACGTAGATGTATGAAATAAATCAGATAATAATTTTGAAACAGAAAAAACAAATTCATCAGTTTTCATAATTTAAAAACTTCCATAATCAATAATTACAATCATTATAAGAAAAATGCAATTACCACACAACACACATTCTGCTTTGCTCGCTACGTGTGATTGCTGTCGCCTTCTCTGCTTCACTGATTATCTGCGCCGACTACTCAACTTGCGATTACCGCGCTATGTTACTTTTTGACTAATCTTCAGTCACGCCAATTTTCTTACTACTCCGCATGAAGTCATACGTAATCAATTATCTTTAAATCTGATTTCTACGTGTGACAGCCACCTTGGTGTTGTTGCAGATCTTCATCAAGAGAAGTCTAAGTTTTTGAACAGCAACTTATACAACCTGCCTGGACAATTCCACTTAATTATGTGCATTTACACGAAGGATCACCAGCCAATGAACAGGAAGGCAGAATAATTGTCTAGAAGGACTTCTGGACACCCTCACACTACAAACAATCATAAACGCTCACGGCATTTGTCGGTGAATATTTTTGTGGCCATTTTAAGGGCCACCCACAGTAACTGCTTTATACGTTTCCTTGTTGGTCTTCTTAATAACGTCACACGACACTTCCTTCTGGCCGGGGTGGCAAAGCGTAACACCCGGTGTTGTCTCTCTCGTAAATTACTACTGTAATGGTTCAGATTATTTCGCCGACATTTTGCAAATTAATTTAAAATAAATTCGCCGAACCAATGAGAGCGCGCAATACGTAAGTAGATTACACACGACGTGCATCCATATAAACGAGATGTATTTTCTACTCAACACATTCTGAACAGCTCGACATCTTGGTTTTGCTGTATCCTGATAAACTAACTATCTACACCTGCTATTTTGGTTGCGTTGTTACTCATGTTGTGTCACAAAATCAGTTAGTCGATTTTTACGCCAATCTTTGTGTTGTTCTATATCAACTCAACCATTTTTGTGTTACCGTAGACCACCTGCAAGGCTAGCCAATGCCCTTGAACAGTAATTGACACATCCTGCTTCGTCATCTCTACGGGTTTATGTGTATCTCCCTAGAGGAGTCCTAGCTCACGAATAGGGCACACAAAGCAAATATCTGGGATAACTTCTTCACAACAGATTCAGCTCAGATTCACAAACACATACGGCTTATTCCGGTAAATATTTCTCAGGTCCTGCTTAGGGCCACCAATAGTACAGCATACCCTATTATATATTGATTGTCAAATTGTTTGATGATGCGCTTTCCATTGAAAAACATTTCAGCAACACGAAGTCGAAATATATGGAATAATCAGGTAGACAGTGGATGCAAACACCCGTATCGCAACATAAGAAAGAGGTAGAATAACCTGTTGTCTTATTATTAACATTGCACGGCACTCTAACTAGAACGTTACTTTGGCGACCGCGTCATGGAAGCAGTGAAATTGTTGCCACTTGCTTGCGGAACTTGCATTTATGAAAAAACGCGGAATTAGGCATATTATTTTTCTTCTACTGTGGATGGGAATTATCCGCATATTATTTGTGAATCGCAAATTTTTTACGCTTAACAGAACTCAACGTCTGGCTTTCTATTATTTATTTCATGTGTATCATCTCACTATTGCTGGCAAAGTGCAATAGCCGGAGAGGTTGTGGCTCGTGGATTTCTATAATTTTGAATTGAGATCTGGTTATTATTTTTATTTTTAGATTTTCTCAATTTCTCGTCTGATCTCATCACTGGGAAACCTCTAAACTTGGAATTTACTAATAGATTTTAAGGATTTACTTTTTATCTCATAAGGATTTTCTATATAAATATATATAAATTTTTTCTCGTCTGATTCTGCAATACATCTGTTTTTTTATCACATACCTCTATCATGAACCATATTTTTTCGTCAGCTTTCATCAATATTTTATTAACTCAGAAGTTACTATCTAATCTCGCTGACCTCCAGCAACATGTAGCAGATGCCACAGGATTACTCGGAGCCTTAACCGGAATCCTATCTTTTTCCACCTTGAGGCTAAAACTGTTGCCGCAGGACGATGACTTTATTAATGGTTGCTTTGAGCAATCACAGCAAACGCATCCTTTCCCTCTGGTCTCAGCACTCTTCATTCTTAAAAGATAATCTGGCCTCGGACCAGAATAATCAAATGGGAGACAACTTTCATCATCTCAAAATGTCTCTACCAGAAAATGTCTTGCTTTTGTGATTTCTTCTCACAAAATTTGTCCATCAATGAGCTAGATCATTTATAATCTCGATCATAATTAAAATCGACAGGCAAAGTCAAATTAAAACGTGATTACATTCTTTAAATCTATTTTGCAAGCTTGAAGTAAAAACAATTCCCGTTGTATTCCACCAGATGTCGAATAACATTACAAAACTACCGCCAGGCGCAACGCACTCACGTGTTTCGACCTTCCGTGATCATCATCAGAGTGCGACGTGAAACTGACTATCGAGAATCAAACCACATTGAATATATATGGAAATCAAAGTTAGATATGCGGCTGTCACATCTAGCAGTCTCGCATGCATTGAACTTGACTGAAAATGTCGGCTGCACAATTTCTATGCAGTCACGAACATTAACTGTTTGCAGCTTTTGCCACATATACATTTATAGGCAATACAGTTTAACAATAATTGATTGCGCGGGTCGTGGTAACAATTCTTTAAATCAAGTTTGCGAGTTTGAAATATACACCGATCCCATTGTATTCAACCAGTCGTCGAACAACATAACAAAACTACCGCCAGCCGCAACGCACTGACGAGTTTCGACCTTCCATGATCATCATCAGAGTACGACGGCAAACTGACTATCGAGGATCAAACCGCATTGAATATATATATATATATATATATATATATATATATATATATATATATATATATATATATATATATAAATCAAAGTTAGATATGCGGCTCTCACCTCTAGCAGTCTCGTATACATTAAACTTTACTGGAAATGTCGGCTGCACAATTTTTATGCAGTCACGAACATTAACTTTTTGCAGCTTTCGCCACATATACATATACAGGCAATACAATTTAACAATAATGGATTGCGCGGTTAGCGGTAACAATTTTTAAATCAGGTTTGCGAGCTTGAACTAATTACTAGTCCCAATGTATTTAACTAGTCGTTGAACAACTGAACAAATCTACCGCCAGATCGCAACTATATTGACGCTGTTTCTGACCTTGCATGACCATCATTAGAGTACGACGGCAAACTGACTATCAAGGATCAAACCACATTGAATATATATATATATAAATCAAAGTTAGATATGCGGCTCTCACCTCCAGCTAGTCTCGTATACATTAAACTTGACTGGAAATGTCGACTGCAAAATTTCATGCAGTCACGAACATTAACTGTTTGGTAGCTTTTTGCCAATATACATATACAGGCTACACAATTTAATAATAATGGATTGCGGTTATGGAAATAATTTTTAAATCAGGGTTTGGTGAGCTTGAACCACCATTAGTTCCAATGTATTTAACTAGTCGTTGAACCACATAGCAAAACTAACAGGTCGACTGGCAAGAGATGAGAGCCGCATATCTAACTTTGATTTCCATATATATTCAATGCGGTTTGATCCTCGATAGTCAGTTTTCCATCGTACACTGATGATGATCATGGTAGGTTGAAACGAGTCAGTGCGTTGGGGCTGGCGGTAGTTTTGTTAAGTTGCTCGACCACTGGTTAAATGCAATGGGATTGGTGTTTAATTCAAGCTCGCAAATTTGATTTAAAGAATTGTTACCACCATCCGTGCTGCCAATTATTGTTAAATTATATTGCCTATATGTAATTTAACTTTGTTACAGAGGACAGCAGAACAAGCACGGACCTCCTCGCTAGTCGTCGCAACCTCTATTAAAACTAGACACGCGTACCCTGTCTGGAGCTATCATAAAACGGCTGTTGTTCTACGGGTGAATCCACAGTGACGTTCCTTCGGAACCATCATGCTGTGCACCCCAGAATTTTATGGGATCCCCTTAAAAACTAGATGATACAGCGAAAACTCAAATCCCACCCAACAAATCCAAACTATACCGCGTCGTCTAGGTGTCTTCGCCGCGTAAGGATCCCAAAAATGAACCCCCTCTTTCAGTCCTAAACCCTCACGTCCAGCCTATATCACGACCGGTGATGAGGTCCTAAAACCGTCAAAACGTAAGACCCTCACGGACCGCGGGCCTCCCATACAATATTCTGCTCTTCAAACCATACCAAAACTACAGAAGACAGTGGAGACGCAGCCTCTGGTCAGATCTTAACCTCTCCCACCCTATAACGCTGCTTCAGTGCAGCCACTCGAGCATAGAAAACCTGCAATTCCCCAGCTTTCAATACTTGAAACTCACGCAACAGTATGAAAAAAACCGACTAAGAAAGGTCAGATCGACGTTGATTGCTCCATTCTCATCAGCAATCCATCGATCAAATTTATCAGCCCTTGGTCACGCTCCGGCCGACACCAGTAAACTTCCGCACACGTTTACTCCCTGGTTTAACCTTCTTTCTTATGGACTACTTTCGGCAATTACGCCCAAAATCAAACATCTGCAGCATTGTTGTCCTCAAACGAGCTAGATATGTGCTTTCTTGTTGAAACGTCGCTGTCACCTTACACACACTGCGATGATATTTCCTCATCAATGTTTGCAGTTTCTTCGAAGCGACAGAGCTGTAGGCCGAGGAGAAATTCTGCCTGACTATGTCCTATCCTCTCTCATGCCTAAACCTTTGGCTACATCTAACTCATTAGGATTTGAATTCTTTTCATTTTATTTACTGATTCTAAATCAAAGAAATTATCTGTTTGCGTTGCTTATGGACACACGAATCTCTTGATAATCAGTGACACACGTGAAGCCCAACTTATTTCCACTTATTTCTCTTAACATTCCAATCAATATACTATTGTGGTTGACCTTAACGTTTCTCTGGCTAATTGGCATAATCTAACACCAGGAAATCATTCATTGTTTTGGCTCTTTGCGAACAACCTACTAAATCAATTTGTGCACCCGAGGAAGCAACCAACTCGATTGTGTCCTCTCCAAGAAAGATGTGTCCAATGTTCAATTTCCGGAGATCTTTCCTAATCTCGACTACTGCCAAGTATCCTTTCTTATTCCTCTTCTATCCTCCATTTTAAGAGAGTGAGTTCTATAATTCAGGCAATTCAGTTACTCGGAAGAGTTTAGCCGACTCTGTAACGTCGTTAATTTGAGAGATTTAATTCTCCCTTAGATCCTCTTCTCGTGTTTTTCCGATGTCAATAACGTCTTATTGCCCCACTTTTCTTCTTTCATTTCTTTTAAACACTTTCGTACGACGAACAAGTTGAACACCTTGTTTAAGGCACGCACCAACCTTGCACGAAATACTAGCTTAAGCACTTCTTTACTTGTTCGCGCTCTCAGAAACTTACTTGTCGATGAACTCTTAAAACAAGAAATAAAAAGAAGCGCTCAGCATTGAGAGGCGCATTCAAACAAAACACAACGCTTGAAAAAAATGCAGTCATGAAACACCAATTGTTACAAAATTCCCAAACTACAAACGTAAACGTCTCTCCTTCGGACGACTTCAGCTTCGCCGAAGACTATCTGAATAAAGTCGTAGGTTCTTACTCCATTCCTACTCCAGCTGTTGAGATGCTCGATAACGGTGACGCTGAGAATTTGCGTTGGTTCAACAATTCGCCGGCTACCGACGTTCAAGCAATCAGAGACATCAAATCTTATAACAAATTCGATCAATACGGTGTCACTGTCAGCATGATTGCTCTTCTAGGTAGGAACCACTCCTCTCTAGTTGCTGATGTTATCAAAAGATGTCTCAAATCTGCCTATCTTACTCAAAAGTGGCTTAACTCGACAATCTAACCTATCCCCAAAAATAGCACATCGTCAATTTCTTCATTCAAAAATTTCCGCCCAATATCTATCGTCCCTGCTTTCACTAAAATCTTCGACAGGGTATTACATAAATTAATCTACCCTTTCAGTAAGACTGGAGATAACTTTGTCCTCCTTTGTGATCAAAATGGGTTCTCAAATGGCCGCTCCTCTTCCACCAACTTAGTCAATGTCTTTAAACACTACTACTTTTCAATTTCTAAAGATCATGAATGCACTCTTCTCTTCCTAGATATTTCTAAGTCTTTTAATTCATTGTCGTTTTCGGCAATTTAATCCGCCTTCTTGAGCAGTTGTATTTGCGACACCGTCCTCAATCTTATCAGTTGCTATTTCCAAAACCGTTGCATAACTATAAAATTTGGAAATAGCCACTGAAGGCCAGCTCTCATCCGATCTGAAGCCCACCAGATTTCTATACTAGGTCCTATACTTTTAAACCAAACACTCGCACAGTTGAAGGTTGAGGACAATCATTTCTAGCTGTTCAAAAATTCAGATGGCATGGTAATAGTATTCAGTAATCCATCAGCGTCCAAACCCACTTCAAATTTTATTGCTCAGCTTCTACCTTTGCTATACTCGCAGCTCAGCAGAATCGGTCATATGATAAAACCTGATTAGACTCGTCTGCTAAAACTTACTTCCGACCAAACCTTTTCACTCCCGAATGCAAATTGTTTCCTTGATATCTAAATTAATAACACGGCCAAACACCTGGGTATCTATTTTTCTAAATCACTAAAACTCTCTCCACATCCTAATCAAACTGTTTAAAAACTCTATTATGACTAGAAGGATAAACAAAAGACAGCATGAACGGTAAGTATGATCTCGTGACTCATCAGTTGGAGCTGGTATTACTCTCTTTACCGACTATATATTTTGGTTAGGGATGTAGGAAAATAGGACGTTACTATTTACTAGACGAATTTGTAAACCTGCAGTAGAGAAGCTATCATCATCTAAAGTCTCAACAATGTCACTTCAATGTTAACTCACACTATATAATATATATACCGAGTTACATAAATGATACCATCATTATGGATATTGTGTCAGTAACCGATACTAACATTAAAGTACATTATTCAATTCAATATATAACAGTTATATATTATTTGTGACAGAGAACTAATTAATATGCAATTATATCATGAGTACCGCGAAATGCCATAAGTGATATCGATCAAAACCAGGGTGTATGGATTTACTGGATTAACAGTTGTTCATAAATATTTGTAATCATCAATTTAATTGAACTATAGCATACATTGAGACCCATCATGCTTATACTACGTACCGACTCGGCAAATATAGTGTTAGGGCCCTGTACTTTTCGGTGCTATAATAATGGTATCGGGTACTGATACAATAGCTATAATTCTGGTGTCTTTTTTACATTCGGAATATATATTATATCGAGTGAGTTAGCGTAGAAGTAGCATTTTGGACAATTTATATTACGTTAGCTTTACTACTGCAGGTTTACACATTCATCTAGGGGGTTATACCGTCATATTTTCCTACATTCCTCACCGAAATATATAGTGGGCAAAGGGCGTAATACCGGCTCCTAATAATGAGTCGCCAGTAAGCACGAAACAAATTTGCACGAGATTATACTTTCTATTCATGCTGTCTTTGGTTGATCCTTCTGGTCATAATTGACCTAATTTGTTACTAGGTTCGCAACACCTTATGCTTAATTGCATATATATTAATTCTCCGCCACAAACATTATCTTTCTGTTGTGTAATGAATTGAATGAGGTCATGATTACCGCAAATTGTGATAACTGATATCGATCAAGTTAAGAGTTTATGGATTTATTGGAGTAACAGGTGTTCAAAAATAGTTGAAATTCTCATTTTATTTGAACTATAACATACATTGAAACCCATCATGCTGATACCATGTACCGACTCGGCAAACGTAGTGTTAGTGCCATGTACGTTTTTGGTACTATAAGGTTGGTTTTGGTTACTTACACAATAGCCATAATGTTGGTATTAATTAGAAACTCGATATATAAATTATATAAGGTTAATTAGCATTGATGTTATATTGTCGAGACTTTATCTGATGTTCGCTTCACTTTTGCAGGTTTACACATTCGTCTAGAAGATTGTACCGTCCTATTATCCCACATTACTCACCCAAACATATTGTGGGTAAAGAGCATAATACCGGCTCCTACTGATGAATTTCCAGTAATTACGAAACGAGTGGGCACGAGGTTATACTTACGATTCATGCCGTCATTGGTTTATCCTTCTGGTCATAATTGAACTAATTTGTTAATAGGTTTGCCACACTTAATACATTATCGCATATATATAAGTTCTCCGTCAGATATAATATCTAACTCTTATACTTCCAAACTCTTCAAATGAGCCCGTCTGATCTTCTTCCAGACAAATAACCCCCCTCTTCAACTTACATAATTTAAGGCATATGTCCTAACCTTAATCTCATATGATAGAAAACTTTACTGACCTCTCACATTAGTCTCTTCTTTCGCCATTGAACAGAATTCTTCTAAAGCGTGTCTTCCTTCTCAGGGAGAAATATAAAGAGCGTCTGCTCCTGGCAAATCTTCTCCAGCTATGATTTACATGACACTTATAAGTCAACTCTTTCATTCATAAGATCACAAAGTGCCTCTCACTGTCAAGGTTTTCTCAATTAAGTCATCACTACGCTACGCAAAATAGCAACTTGTCAATTCAATTCAACCATACTCATATTGTACTAAATAAAATCTCCTTTCCATAGCCACAAGTGTATGCAACGCACTACCTACGTAACTTAAGCTCCTACCCCAGCATGAGTTTAAGCAAGTCACTTCTTTCACAAATTCCTATGCGAAAAATCTGATTAGAGCCGCAATTGGTTCCTCCTTCACTCATAATACATTTTACCCCTAGTCTTTTAACTAGTTTCGGAGCGTTAAGTTTGTTCTTGCTCAGCCTAGAATCTCGAAAAATCGCCTTTGATTCTAAATGTCAAATCTGGGCTCTCCTATTCGATTTTTATTTTACTGAATCAAAGTATTAAGTACTTTGCCATAATTTGATCTTTTAATTCTCCTCATACTGTTTCAGCAAACGATTGGAAACTCAAAAATTCTGCTGGGCCATCTGACGGTTTACATCGGAAGCTGGTTCTTCCTCGCCTTCCAACAGTCGTAATTTCATTCAGCTGAAGCCAGTGAACCCTGCACGCGACTCCGATAATTTGACTCTTCACAAGCCTCAATCTAGTCGACTTTATTCTAGTCAATACTACCCTACAGAAACTTGAAAAGTAAGACAAAAAATTCCGGCGGTCGATGTCTGTAGCTGGTTCTTCCTCGCCTTCTATCTATTTCAAATCCACGAACTTGTTTAACAACGTCTTTTTTCGTGCCATACTTTGACTTTTCCATTTTTGGCTACTGTTATTTAGTACAGTTCAATAATCAAGTTTGACGAATTTCGTTACCAGCAAATGTTTAGCTCAAATTCTGTCAGTTAAACTCTTGGAAGAAGTTTTGTTCAACGCTTTGTTATTTGCATTTTTAAAATTTACAGAGTATTTATGTTTTAAATTTTGGCTTTTGTATATCTAATTAATGGATTTGAGGCATCGTAAGATTACAAGCATGTCTGGCCAAATTATTGATATTGATGTTCCAGTTCGGGATGGGGTTTGTGAATTATTCTTTATGTGTGTGGATTACAAATTTTCTCCATTCGAGGTTTATGACAGATCTCAGAAATTCAAAAGTCTGCGAAAAATTTCCTCATGAGCTATAACGAAGGATTTATCCCATTGCGAGCACTCAGGCTGAAGTAGAAGCCATGTTGAGTCCCATGGATACTAAACACTTAATAAACAAATATGCCAATTAGATGTTCTCAATCTTGGACACATTGAAATTTTAAGGGAAATAAGTAAGCAATGAAACGAGACCAATACTTCTGATTATGAAGCCGAATTTCTTTTTATTACCCACCTTCGTCAGACAGTTTCCAACATCCCTTCCAACATCCCCTGCGAGGTGCAAATTTGCATTTAGTGTCTTAGAAGCAATAGTAGACACTACATCATCTTATTGCCCTATTCCGCAGGATGACAATATCTGTTCCTTAAAGGGATATGTGGCAAATTTACCTTAAGCTCTAGAGTTGTTAGCCATAGATAGATCTGCACTTAATCAAGCAAAGACGTGACCTTCCTTTCCGAGTCAGTCTTTTTGTAATAGGCGTCAATCATGATCACTGAAATCCTTTAACAAAGTGGTGATATATTCACCGAAACGTTTATTTCTCGCCGGGTCTGCATTCGCTTTTCGGAAATTTTCACAAATAAGTGCCAATTTTTTCTAATAGTTGAACAAATAACAGAACATATGCGCAGTTGAATTTCATGATTGCGAAAGTCATCGCGCAGAATGTAGAAGACCGTATATTCAGCGAGTTACCGGTGCTACACCGACAAATAGTTTAACTTCCTCTCACATTATTTTTCAGTGATTGCTTTCGTCCATGTCGGATTAGCTTCAGAGAGAGAGAGTGTAATCGATTATTAAAGACCAATTCACTAGCCTACCTGCTTATATTGCATGGCTAAACAACCAAATGAATTTCTGAACCTTCTTGATTTTAAAACAGGAGTGGAATTTAAGGTAGACAAATGCTTAGCAGTTTCTCTACAAAAGGTCGACTTCATGGCAGAGAACCATTTAGGGGTATTACTTGTAACAGATACATGGGGGCCTAGTCCTACTTATGTTTGTGAACATTGCTCTCTTGACGTAGATTTCTTATAATTTCATCGTCAAAACTACCTCGCACGACATAATAGAACTTGAAGTCCTGTTAAAAAATCTGTTCATTGTTGATCTTGCTAATAAAAACATCACTGAACTTTCACCGTACTTGAGCCAAGTTTCTGAACACTCCTTCCGAATGTTTAGAGTTACGGGTCATACAGCTACCCCTGGTGCATCCTTGAAGAGAAATTTTGACAGTTCTCCGAAATCAAAAATCGCTGTTCGATCTCAGCAAATCAGAGCCACATTAGGACGAGACCGTTATCCTCAGCTAAACTCAAAGCTGCGAAGTCGAGTTTACTAGACGATTAGAGGGGGGCCTCATCAGACCACCAAAATAGCTTGCACATCAGCATTTCACTTAGGGTTTATAGCCAAAGGATCAAACAGATCATGTGTCGATTATTACTAGCTTAAAAGAGCGACCAAAGCTGATGCATTCCCCATTCCCAATATCAATATATAGATTGAAAAACTCAGTGGTATCTATTGATTCTCAGTGATTGATGTCATACAAACCTATTTTTATATTATGAAAGCACTAAAAGGCATATGTGAGACTGATTTCATCACACATCTTTTTGTTTATTTATTTACTTTACAGGCATTTTGTCTCAAGTGCGCCACTCTTTTTTTTCAGATGTTCATTAATAATGTTATGTTCGATGACTCCAACTACTTTATTTTACACCTCAACGGCGTAATGGATTTTAGTCCTGACCTAGAATTCTATGCCAATTGTTTGCTTCACTAATATTGGTTGGTTCATTTATGCGGCTTCCCTCAGTATTTACTATAATTGTTTCTTCCAGCCGAAAATTAATTACCCGAAATTCGCGGTCAGAGTTTTCATTTGTGCAAACAGTATTTCTACTAAGTTTTCCTATCCGTCAGACGTAATTTTGCTCAAAACCATTACTTTATTTTAATCATATATTTATAGGAGTTCCTCGTATAACGTGCGTGCATTTAGTTAAATGATATACAAATAATTTTTTATTACATATTCAGTTCTACGACATGAATTCTGCTTTCGTCATTTTTCTGACTGCTTCATCTTAATTTGTACACTTCTGTTGGGAATTTCTGTTTTATTAACTTCATCCTTATATAGGACATTTGGAACTTTCTCAATCACATATTTGGCTACTGCTACATTTTGCATCTTAGGGGTCGGTCTTGATGACAGTACGTGGTCCGTAGGGAACGTTATCGAAAATTGCATTGTACTCTGAGTCTAGCTATTCTATACGATACGAACTATTATTGACAGCATGATGTGACATGGGTTTGACTTTCGCAAACATTACATAGCCGCCGACCCTTAGTCGAGTGGGTATAGTTCGTCTGGCATAAACTTTTTGTTGTGTGTACAAAACATATCTGTTAACTGGTTTAGGTGCCCTTGAATATGCACTATAATCAACGCTCATGGATTCACTTGCAGTCGAATATGTCCTTTTTAACTATGGTTGTCGGAGCCAACTTTGTAGCTGCTGATACTAAAAATCGCAAGCCCGCTCGGACAAATGTAATTTGTCTCTCCAGGATCCCGGGGTTCCGTTGCACTAATATCGCAATTCATCTACCATCGTCCTGTTTGTTTGCTCATTGGTCTGTATGTGGTTAGTGGTTACGCGGGAATGTTTTATATAAGGTACTTGCACCACTGCTTAAACTCAATCGACTCATAAAATAGTTACTTCTTAATAAATTCTTGCGCTCTCAATGAATTTTCATATTTTTCAAACCACATATGTCGCCTCTCTACATCCAATAATGCAAGCATTGGCTTACTTTCTCATGAAGAACAGGAAAAAACATATCGATTGGGATGAAAATAACGGCATAGTTCCGTCTGCTGCCTTTTCGGCGCGGTCGCTATTGTTGACTACACCAAAATTGGTTGAGTCGTGTATGTGTGTTTTATCCGAAATTATTATAGCGGCGTCGTTCAGCCTAGACATAATTGTTTCTAATTACGCAGCCAGAGTGTTCATTTTGCAAACAATATTCTTACTAAGTTTTTCAAACCGTCAGACGAAGTCAATTTGATCAACGAAAATGCTTTATTTTTAATCAATAATTTATAGGAGTTTACTCGCATAAATCAAGTCTATTTATCAAAATCAAATACAAATATTTATTACTTCATATTCATTTGTGCGGCTCTAATTTTGATTCTACCATTGTCTTGACTGTTTCGTCTTAATTACTGTACCTCTGTGAAGATTTTCTGTTGTATTCATGTCATTTATATTTGGCCGTTGTTACAGCGAACATATTAGAAATGACATATCACACTTAATAGATCTCGAATTCAAAATTTGCTGTGACAAAACGAAAATGGAATCTATATTTGTTGATTTCCTACGGCATATTATTTCACCAAAAAGTAGACATCCTTTACCGTTTAAGGCTAAATCGATCAAGAAAATTACGTTGCAATAAACTTTCGAAGACTTAGAGTAAGTATTGTGATTTCTCAACTACCATTGCAAGTTTTATCCCAGCCTACCAAACCAATTATATCCGTCAGGTAAGTACCTGAGGAGTCAAAAAGGTCTAAGCAAAAACTCTATAATTTCTTTGCTTTGTGATGACGAGAAATTGCTCCTTCATGACATCCAGTCGTATTCAAATGCCACAAATCTTTACTCACCACTGATACACAAAAGTCACCACCGTTGAACTAGAGTTCGACGGATTTTTGAGGCCAGTTCATTTTTATCCATGTTCACTAGAATCTAGATACAACGCATTCGGGTGAGAAGTTCTGGCTATCAATGACGATTGGTATCATTTCACAAGCATCATATAAAACGTCAGATTCATCGACACTACAGATCATGCTACTTCAGTTAGCCTATTTTTAAATACGAATTCAGCAGTCGTAATGTACTCTGCCAGAGTAGAAAGACAGCTTTCATGTCTTAGTGAATTTAAGTTTTGAAATTTTCCGCGAAAATGACGAACAAAATATTACTGTAGACGAATTTTTATCGCAACGACTCCCTACAACATTGGCCTTTGCAATTCTGGAGCAACTCTGAGACACTCTGCGAGACCATATTAAAACTATCACTCCAACGAACAAGACAACACAAGGTCACTCACATTCAAAGATCACTAACTCGCCACCATATCAAGTTCTTAAGTGGACTCTGGTAGAGTTTACACTTTGCCTACTTCACAAGTGTGCAGTTCCACGAGCTTATTTTGCCCACAAATCTCCAAAGAAAGGTTTTCAACTTTATTTATTCTACTTCTCACCCAGGTAGTAAGAAAACGAGCAAATATATAACAGATCGTTTCTATGGTCGTAAACTTTGGCAGAACGCTAAGCGATGGATCTCAGAGTGTGCTAAATGCCAAAAGAATAAAATCAAACGGCGCACTCATTCGAATTTGCAACATTTCCGAATAACGTCACGCATAGCCATCGTTCACATAGCTATAGTTCACATTATTCAGAGTAAAGTATTTAGTTACATTCCACCTATGACCGATAGATTTGTGTGGTGGTAAGCAGCGTTAAATTTTTGTGCCTTTTATATAGATGAATTATCTAATTTTATTAAAATTAAATAAATTATTAAATATACATAAATTTAAATTGTATCTTGAATTTTCAATTGTAAGGCCAGATGATCTTTATTGCCAAATAATATTTATTATTATAAATTTGTTATTATTATTATTATTATTTAATTGTGTAAATATATATCGTATATATGAGCAACAGTATGTAAGCTGTTCGAATAAACAATGCCAGCATAAATTCACAATATATTCTCACAAATCTGAGGCTCACACAGTATTTACTCACACTGACGATAATATAAATTATTAATTAGGAAAAAGCCATATATATATATATTTAAATTCAAAATTGATCATTCGGTATGAAGTAAGAATAGTTTCAGTTATAACATGTACATTTGCCAACCATGCAAAATTACCATAAAAAATCAGTTCCTAACATGCAGTATGGGTTACTTCTTTTTTTCAGTTATGGCGCTAAGTCATTTAACCGACATCTTAGCATACGGCACCTCTCTCAACTTGGTTTGTAAATTATTGTCAATTGTATATAATTTCGAAATTGAAAACAATTACCAGCAAATTTCCCAACAGTAAATGCCGACTGTCCATACCTTGTCTAGTCAAATGGAACTTCGCTTATATTTATTTTTCACCAGATTGAACTATCTTGATGTTAATGATAAATTTTCCCCTCCCCAACCCCTCCCCTGCTATTAAATACTTTGCTAGTCACAATTCCACTCACCTCCACATATCCTACCCTTGATTTTCTGTTTCAATGGTTGGGCCAGTTGGCCTTTGATACCAAATAAATGTATTACTATTATTATTATTATTATTATTATTATTGTGTGTGTGTATTGTGTATTATTATTATTGTGTGTACCTTGGCCTTATTCCATGTTTTTATGAGATAAATATACACAAAAATCTGTTAGTTTAAATGGAATATTTTGATAAAGTAACATAACCTTTTAAACTATGATGGTTGCAAAGCTACAAAATTTAATCTACAAGCATACAATTTGCATTCTCACTTTGAGCTGGTTAAAATCACAATTTTTCATTGTTTTGTAGTTATTGTAATAGGTTTTGCGGGGTAGCTGTCTATTTAGTAATAATATCCTATTCCTACATTTCCATAGTAGTTCTTATCACTACCACATCCATGATTAGTCCCTGACCTTTTTCCGAAGGGTGAAGTAAGAAGACTCATCCGTGTTATCAGACGTTTATTGAATGTTATGTTGCAATGCATGAATCAATTCACCAAATAGACCGTGCTCTAGACGGCAACAAAATAATATATTGTCAACACAATTGAATGTCTTATACAAAAGTAATCACAATAAACACAATCGGCTGAATCGTGATGAATTCATGTAAATGATTGAAAAAGTACGATGATATAAATCCAGACTGATTAGCAATTTAGTTTAAAGTCACTGATAATTGATGAGAAGAAACACAATAAATATTGTCACTGATAATTGATGGATAGAAATCGTGTAAAAGCAGTCTTAATAAGCACCACAAATAATTATTCCACTGTTTGCTAGGTTTTGAATGTTTAAATTATATTAATCCATTGAACTATAGAGTTTCGGATAAAAGATTGAGAAACACCTGAAGTTTGGATGAGTAGAATCATAACTGAACTGTTAGTATCTGTGTAAAAATGGTTAAGACATTTAAATCAAGATAATCCAATGTTTGAACGCAGAAACACATAATTCCATTGCATTTTACCTGCGTATTTTGCGCGGGTGTGTATTATTTATTAAACAAAATCCTATTTATTTCAATTAAATTTACAATTCAATAAATCTCAAATAAAACTGCATGAAACTAACAGAGATTGTTGCTAAAATCAAAGTAAAGAGAAATATTGTGAAAAACCAGAGTTAGACTATGTTACCTTAAAGAGAACTATATATGTCAACATTGAACATCATTGGATTGTAACGCGGAGCCGTGTGTTACAATATCGCTTCTTGCAAATTTGATTGCTCTATTTATTCGATTTCAAGAAACGCTGCGTTTTCCTACATAGACCTTATCCAAATGCTAGACATTTGTAACTTAATTTTTAACGCTTGTTATTTTAATTAATCTACAAGTTAAATTATACTGCGTACCTATTCAAGTCCTTAACATCAAATTTTATATCAAAACAGAAACTTGAACAAGTTATTTTAATTCTGCTATCAACCTGAAATTTAGAAAGTTAATGGAAACTATCATCAACTAAGGAATCAAGCCTCATATTAAACTAATTATTAAAGATGTAACGACACAAATCAATGGCCGACATATTGCGTAAATTAAATTCAAATTTATTTACGTTGCACCAATGAGAAAAAAGCGAAATTGCCGTTTAACCACGTTTAACCAATAGTGTGCAAGTAGACATATTGCATGCTATTTAAGCACGGTAATTTACCATGCAAGTCAGTTGTGGCATTTGCATTCTACCTGCTTCACGCGTGTGCGTTCTGTCGGCTGTCAATACCTACGCTGGTGATTTGATAGTTTCACCAACAACTAACTACATCCGTGACTCATCTTGTTGCGGTATACCGGAGAGACGAGCCAATTAAGTGCAGAACCTGCAGGACGCCATCCACAACGTGATTACAAGCTCAACCACGGGAGCGACAACTCAACAGGGTCCACTAAAGGCTCTAGGACATCTTCAAACTCTGAAGACTTCAAGAGAACGCATTACCAGGCCCTCTTAAGGGCCTTAACCGAGTTTGTAACGTCGTACGGCATTTACTTGGCGACCGCGCCAGGATATTGATTATTGTTCTGATTTTTTTGGTATAAATAAAATTGACTTCCTTTTTCATCTATTTGGGATAAATAGATTGACATTTGTGTTTTCTTTACCCTGATCGTGGTTTTCTGGGAAATCTGTTGGGTATATATTCGTGGATTTGTGAATTTTTTTTGGGGGGTATAATAATAATAAACGGAGCCTCTGTTCATCTTTCCTACGTACAAAACGGCACCGTACGTACTGTTCTGCGCTCATTCAACTGTGGAAAATAATAATACATTGGCATCAAAGGCCGACGGGGCCTCTGTTCATCTTTCCTACGTACAAAACGTGCTTTTGTTCTGCGCTCATTCAACTGTGGAAGCTGTTTGATTCAACTGTGGAAGCTGTTTGTGGGTAAGCGTTTCGTTAAAGTATATTTATATATTTTCATATTGCTTATAAATTTATGCTTTTAAGATCCCGTAAGATTGTTAAAATGTCAGGTCCAATTTTAGATATTGATGTTCCTGTTTGGGATGGAGATAGTGAGCTATTCTTTATGCGCGTAGACTCCGCTTTCTCCCCGTTTCCTGATTATGACAGTCATCAAAAACTGTCGAAGGTTTTTGCTAAACTACCTTCTGAATTGCAGCGACGGATTTATCCTAAGCTTGAGGCCATTAGGAAGCTACCTAATCCCATTTTGGGCCTACAAAACGAGGTAGAATCCTTGCTTGGACCCACGGAAACTGAGCAGATAATAAACAAATATGCGCAGTTAGATATGCCAAATCTTGGCCCCATCGAAATACTGAGGGAATTACGGAAACGTTGGTATAAAACCAACATTTCTGACCATGAGGCTAAGGTTGTTTTTATTAACAATCTTCCCCAAACATTAAAACTCTTTGCCAGACAGCTCCCCAACACTCTCTCTATAGATGACTTATCTGAGAGATGTGAGTTAGAATATAGGGTTTTGGAACCCAAAGTGAATCCATCATCCTTTTCTTCACCCCGCAAGATGATAGAATCTCCTCTTTAGAGAGAACAGTGGCGAACATGGCCAAAGTTCTAGAAGGATTGGCCATTACCAAATCCGAGATAAATCAAGTGAATGCTCGACCAAAATTCGTTTCCAAGTCAAATTATAATGGTAGGCGGCGATCGAGATCTCCGCAATCCTTTAATAAATATGCTCCAAAGAACTGGTGTTATAACCACCAGAAGTTTTTTATGCTTGCCAAGTTTGTCTTTGTCGTTCCGAAGAATTTCCGAATGAGTGTCAATTTCCACAGCTGACGGAGAGGACAACAGACCGCAGGCACAAGGGTGCATCAGTATCGGGAAACGTCTGGCGCAGGAAGTAGAAGACCGTACTTTCTGCACATCAACGGCATCAACGGCGCTACAGGGAAGAAGCCAACTACAATCCGACATCCCTGTCGACTCTTTTCGTCCACGCCGAATTTTTCACATAGAGAACCAAACAGACAATGCCGGTCGCAATCACCAGCCTACTTGTTTGCATGACCCGGCCAAACAGCCCAACGAACTTCTGCACCTTCTTGATTTCAAAACTGGCGAAGAGTTCATCGTAGACACAGGTGCGGCAGTCTCAGTTCTCAAAGGTGATTCAATGGCCGAGATGTCGCTAGGCGTTCTTCTCGCAACAGCTACAGGCGAGCCCATACCAACTTATGGCTGCCAATACCGCACACTCAACATAGGTCTACGACGTGAATTTTCCCACAACTTCATCATTGCCAAGGTCTCACATAATATAATAGGCCTTGATTTCCTTCTAAAATTTCGGCTCATTGTTGATCTTGCCAATCAAAAGATCATCGACCCCTCCACAGGACTTGAACAACATTTTTGGACACTTGCCTCCGAGCGTTTGGAGTTACAGGTCATTCAGCCAACCCCAGTGCATCATTCAGCAGAGATATCAGCAGCTCTTCGAAAATACAAATCGCTTTTCGATCTTAACAAGTCAGAGCTACGAGTCTCCAACACGATGCATCATATCGTCACAGAAGGACAACCTATTGCACTCAAGAAGCGACCACTGGCTCCTGCTAAGCTGAAAGCTGCCCAAGAAGAATTCTCAAGGCTTTTGGAAGAGGGAATCATCAGACCATCGAAAAGTTCATGGGCGTCACCACTGCACTTAGTCTCAAAATCAAACGGATCGTACAGAGCCTGTGGAGACTACCGTAAGCTAAATTCAGTGACAAAATCTGATGCATATCCTATTCCAAATATCAACACTTTACTTGAAAAACTCAACGGCAGCAATTTCTTCTCAGTGATTGACCTCAGACAAGCGTACCATCACATACCGGTAGCACCAGAGGATATCGAGAAAACTGCAGTCATCACTCCATTTGGCCTTTTTGAATATCTTTACATGCCTTTTGGACTTAAGTGTGCTACTCAGACATTTCAAAGATTCATAGACAACATACTTCGCGACGACTCTGCTTATTGTATGTCATATCTCGATGACATTATGGTATTCAGTCCAGATCTAGAATCTCATGCGAAACATCTACGAAATGTCCTCTCACGCTTATCCAACCACGGACTCAAGATCAACTGTGACAAGACGCAGATTGCAACTTCATCCGTCGACTTCTTAGGGCATCGTATCACGGCCCAAGGTATTCAACCGTTGCCGTCAAAGACGAATTCAATCAAGAATATCAAGTCACCAAGGACTTTGAGCGATTTGCAGAAAATCCTGGGAGTACTAAACTATTATCGCAAGTTCCTTCCAGGCCTTTCAAAACAACTTTATCCTTTGTGCAGGCACCTGCGGAACCGAAAAGGACTTAGCAAGAATTCCATCATTGCTTGGTCATCCGAAGACGAGGAATTACTTCGACTTGCCATCAACTCGTTAGCAAATGCCACAATGCTAACGCATCCAGATTTCGAAAAGCCATTTCTACTCACGACAGATGCTTCTGAATTCGCTATTGGAGCCACTTTGGAACAAGAGATCGACGGAGTTCGGAAGCCTATCAGTTTCTACTCGCGTACTCTCCAACCAGTAGAAACGAGGTACGACACTTTCGGCCGAGAACTTCTCGCCATCCACGACGCAGTGCGCCATTTTATCAGCATCATTGGCAGTAGCAGATTTGTTGTTTTCACAGATCATGCACCACTAGTTAGCGCACTTCGAAACGCAACTTCATCTATCGCCAAGTACCCTGCCAGAGTGGAAAGACAGCTTTCTCGTCTAAGCGAATGGCAATTTGACGTCTTTCACGTCAAGGGCAAACAGAACTTCATTGCAGATGCCCTGTCCAGGCCAGACGTCTCTCTACAACCACCTTCGCCGTCACCATTCACTGTCAACTCCGTGGCACTCAGTGAACCTGCACTAACGCCAACTCTCCTGCGAACTGAACAACGCGGTGACATTCACATTCAAAGATCAATAGCCCGTCACCCAACCAAGTTCATATGCCGTCTGTGGGAAGGCTTACCAATTGTTTACTTCACGGGTACGCAGCCCAACAAGCCAGTTCTGCCGACCAGCCTTCAGAGAAAAGTTTTCGATTCAATTCACTCAATTTCTCACCCAGGAAGCCAAGCGACTGTCCGACTTCTTACAGATCGTTTCTGGGGTCACAGACTTAGGCAGAATGTTAAACGATGGGTCTCAGAGTGTGCTATTTGTCAGAAAAACAAGATCACACGACACACTCGTTCTAAGTTGCAACATTTTCGGTCTACTTCTCGCCTAGCCATCGTCCACATCGACATAGTTCATCTGACAAAGGTTCAAGGTTTCAGCTACCTTCTAACTATGATCGATAGATTTACACGGTGGCCTGCGGCATTACCTCTTGGCACCATTTCTGCAGATGAAGTAACTAACGGTTTTATCTCTGCATGGATATCCAATTATGGTGTTCCCAATGAGGTCATCACGGACAGAGGCACTTGCTTCTCATCTGATCGTTTCAAAACCACCTTGCGGTACATGGGATGCATCTTACGCCAGACGACTGCCTACCATCCCCAAGCTAATGGCATGGTAGAGAGAATGCATAGGGAACTCAAAGCAGCTTTAGCATCCTCGTCCATTAATGGCAACTGGGTCGATGCACTACCTTTAGTTCTGCTGGCCATGCGTTCCCGTACTCGTGAATCCATTAAAACGTCTGCGTCACAACTCTTGTATGGCATGGATCTACGCCTGCCTAGTCAGCTCCCACGTCTACTACCGGCACAAGATGACCCACAAAACGAAGCTACCCGCCTTCGACTTCATTTCGGTAACATGTCCGAACAGCAGCCGAGACACACGCCTCGTCCAGTCTTCGTTCACCCACAGCTCCACAGCTGCAAGAGAGTACTCGTTCGCAACAATAATGCTGTTGCACCACTACAACCCAAGTATCGCGGTCCTTACCCGATTTTACTCAGACAGCCAAAATACTTCATCATTATGCAAGGCGCTACACCGACATCAGTAAGCATAGACAGGTTGAAACCGTTTATCGAACCACCTGATCCTGAGAGCGTTCAACCTTCTACACACGTCTCAGGCTCCGTCTGCTCACAACAATCTCAATTAACCTGCTTTGTATAACGCGTAATTAATTTTTTTAAACATTAACATTAACTATCAAAATTTTTTAACCTTACGTTATTTTTCGTATTTGTCTCACGTGGCATAACCAGCTGTTCTTAGCTAACAATTGTGTAGCATTTTTGAACAGTTCTTTGGTATTATGCCATCTCTGAGGCAATGTTCGTGTACATATTTTTATGCAGTTACCTTTGATTTTAATGTATATATTTTTACATTATAATGTATTTCTCACACATGACATTACACTGCCTATTTTGGTATGACCAGCTACTTAGAGCTAACGCTTTCGTGTAGCAACACTAAGTAGTGATCAGCTTCATATCATGGTACAGGCCACTTTCAATGCATATCTCAACTTTATCAATTGCACAAAGACCACTCTACAAATGTCATGACCACAACGTCGAGCACTCTAGCTCCTTTGGTCGTATACAAACACATTGACAACGATCCAACCTTCTTAGGTTTTTATCTTAAACCTGGCAAATTCAGAGGCGATTTACCTCGAAATCTTCACGCTGCGGCTCCAAAAACTTACACTGCTCTATTTTGCCTCACGTGCTATGACCGACCACTAGAGCTAACAATTTGTGTAGCAATTCCTAGTGGTTACCTGGCATCATATCATTGTTGAAGCAACCAACAAGCATATTTAAGCCCAGCACTTATGGTTCATCATATTTTTGCTTAACTTGGTTCGAACTCTGTCATGCATTTCTTATCTAGCCTCGCAGAGAGGAATTTTTTCCTTTTTTTCAGAGAGGAAAGTGTTGTAACGACACAAATCAATGGCCGACATATTGCGTAAATTAAATTCAAATTTATTTACGTTGCACCAATGAGAAAAAAGCGAAATTGCCGTTTAACCACGTTTAACCAATAGTGTGCAAGTAGACATATTGCATGCTATTTAAGCACGGTAATTTACCATGCAAGTCAGTTGTGGCATTTGCATTCTACCTGCTTCACGCGTGTGCGTTCTGTCGGCTGTCAATACCTACGCTGGTGATTTGATAGTTTCACCAACAACTAACTACATCCGCGACTCATCTTGTTGCAGTATACCGGAGAGACGAGCCAATTAATTGCAGAACCTGCAGGACGCCATCCACAACGTTATTACAGCTCAACCACGGGAGCGACAACTCAACCAGAGTCCACCCAAGGCCCTAGGACATCTTCAAACTCTGAAGACTTCAAGAGAACGCATTACCAGGCCCTCTTAAGGGCCCCCATATCAGTAACTAATCTCTATTCAGAGAACCTTAACCGAGTTTGTAACGTCGTACGGCATTTACTTGAAGCCGGGGCGTTTACAAAGATTTTTCTGGATTTACTTTTCAAAATTGCGAGTTTACCGACATAAATAAAATATGATATATTTCGTAACGTCCACAAACAAAACAAGGCAATCTATCCTAAGGAAGCTCAACGTCAAAACCCCTGTTATTAATCTCAATGCAGTCACCATATTTTGTAAAACAGATATATATGCCTGTACCTAGTCAAACGTATATAACATGAGAAAAAAAATTATGTTGTCTCATATTTAGAATAGAATAGAATATCGTTATTTGGATTCAAACCACACATGTTTCATCAAATAATAAAATTGGTAAATGTACAATATATAAAAAAGTTATCACATCACATAAAATTGTGCAATTAGTCTCATGTAGATAAGTATATCTCACTAGCTGTAAAGAATAATAGATACATCATCAAAATAGGAAAAATTAAGGTATAATTCAAGTGTAACATTATGCAAAAAAATTTAGAACCATGACTAGCAATTGATTGTATGTATTGTTGACTAACATGATGATATAATGCATAACATTTCAATTTTAATAATACAAAACTTGGAAATAAAAATCTCAAGAAATTCTGTTTCCGATAACAATTATCCTTGTCTTTTATTCAACCATGAGAAAGTATTATCATAATCAAAATAAAAAATATCAGCAGGATTGTAGACCTTTTCTAGTTCAGTAGATAAAAATTTAAAAGACATCTTAGATGGAGGCATTTCTTTAAGCCCCTTTGGCAATTGGTTATAAATTTTGTAGATTTTTGAAAAAGAGAATAACTTGCTCGCAACATTCCCCACCAAAGGAGGAGATATTGCCAAATGTCCAGATCTAGTTCCAACTTCATGACTCTTTCTTATCGGAGTCATATAGGCACCAGTCCACTGGTTCAAATGGAAAACGTTTATGCAATAGCACATCCTCCGAAACCACAAAGATTGCAATGATACAAACTGTAATCTAGAGGCGTATATAGTGCAGGAGATAGGACTAATTAGTTTCACAACTTTTCTTTGTACAGCTTCTATCTTATTGGACAAACCCTTTTTTAATGGATTCCAAGTAACGACAGCATATTCTAGTATCGGTCTAATCCATATTATATACATTTTAAGTTTTATGTCATTCGATAAGATGTTTTGATTTATTAGTGCCCATCTTTTCATGGCGCTGCCTACTATCCTTTCAATATTTCTCTCAGCAGAAGCTGTACATTTGTAGGCAATCAAGAATCCCCTTTTCTAACGAGGCATATGGTCAATAGTATTCTTGCCAACGTATACACCGCTGTTTGCATTACACAGGTCAAAACTTAAATATTTCGTAGTAGCGTTCTTTTGATAAAAATCTACGATTACACACTACTCGCTCAAACAAAGAATAAGCACCTTACCTGATTTTCGGATTGCGTACCGAAATATTTCAATCCACTGTCATCATGATTTTTGCAAATATTTCGGTCTCCAATTACGGAGACCTTTTTCAATGCCAAACACATCACACACTTAGTTGACAATCAATATGACATATTGATTGTCAACTAAGTGTGTGATGTGTTTGGCTGAGTCTCCGTAATTGGAGACCGAAATATTTGCAAAAATCATGATGACATGGATTCAAATATTTCGGTACGCAATCCGAAAATCAGGTAAATTGTTTATTTCCTGTCGCGCAACATGTTTCTTTTAAAGAATAAGCAAGTTTTTGAGTTCTTATTAATTTTTGAACTTCTGTGTTGCATGCTATCAAAGAAGATATTTATGCATAATATAACTGTTTCTGTACTCTTATTTTTATTCTAATTTATATCAAACATAAATTTTATTTTTATCAATTTGAGATTTAAAAGTTTTAATTTTTAACCACAAAATTAAAGTTTGACATTACTTTGCTGATAAGTCACAATTAAAAAACAGGAACTATATAAATATCAATAAAATGGGGAAAACATTTTCAATGCTTATCCATCTATCACCATAATTTTATGTTAATTAAGTCAAACAGATTGTCAAAACAAACTTTAAAATATCATTACAGTCGCACATTGTCTCTCTTTTTGTAAATCACAATATAAACGTCATGATTTTCGGTAATCCTTCTATCAGCAAATTTGGCAACTGATCATGGGACTTTCTGCGTTTTTATAGTGTCACAGTAATACTTTTCGCACTAACATGAAATGTTTTACACAGAAAGCATGAACTTTCTACCTCTCAAAAATCAATTTCAAATAATTAGCGATAAACGAGTTTGACCCGGAAAATTCCGTGGAAATTATTTCACATTTCACTCAGAGATTATCTTCTCTGCTGTTAAGTTGGACACAAACAATGTCATTAGATCAGCCACCAATACATTAAAACTTTCATAATGAATATTATTTTCCGCTTTATATACGACCAGCTAACATTCATATATAGATATTCTGAATAATATTGTAGTAGAAGCAGTGATCGTGTAAACAACAACTACATTAGTGAGATTTTTCTCAGCCTATCACATGGATTTTACATTTATTGTTCAACACACATTTTATGGGCATATCATAAAACAGTAATGAGTTATATTTGATAGTTAATACGTAATATATTTCATAACACAAATTTGTTGATACAGTACCGAAAACGAAGAATAAAAGATCTCATATTGTTAAACGCAGTTGAACGGAAAGAATTTAGATACTGTGAATATGTAAGATAGATATTGTAATAAGTTTTGTAATATAAGAAATGCGTAGAAGATGAGTTAAATTATACTAAATAAACTTAAGTATAACTCAAAGTTAGTATAAAAACTCGTGAATAATTATTGGAAACACAATGTGAAAGAGATACTGATGTTGCCTCTAGATAAAATGGATAATGAGTTTACGTAGGACCTGGAAGAGATGTTTGGTAACCTGTTGCGTATAACTCAAAATCTTAGTCGTATAGTTATGTTACCGGAATGATTATACAGTCAGGAATAGCTTTTTAATATCAATCGTGATGTGTTTATTAAACTGATGACAAAAATCAAATCTAAAATATTGTCATTTAAAAGTATTGATGGCCAGCTTACTAGATTTGCATTTATTTCTTCTGGATGTACGTTATGACATTGGTTCAATACTAATCAAAATCAAGTCTGTAAATGTGTTAATGATCTGAAAAAATTATACATAATTAGCAAAAACTACATTTATATTTCTAAGTATATTATAACATTAGTTTAAAACGATATCAGTAGATATTTCACAAAGCTTGGTTTGGATAAATTTATTGTTATTATAAGATAAATTCTAAAAAAACACAAGCGCTAAAAGCTAGTTATAGGACTTAACTTAATTTTATCTGCCTTTATTTCACAAGTGTAAATGGCGTATTTAATATTTAATTTTTAAATAATCTTAAGCAACTCTTTACGACCATCTAGTGCAGCACTTTTGTCGAATAAAATTATAAATCGATAATTCTTTTTGTCAAAAAGGTTGGTCGTAATAAAGATAAACTTATAATTAAAATTTATACAGATAAAAATGTATGCTATTTGAATTAGGCCGTTTTTAATATGCGCAGCTGACAGTCGAAACCCGATTAAAAAATATCTGTTTACCTAGTTAAATCTGTAAAAGAATCAGGTTGTCATATTTGTTAGCTATTTTTCCTATGCCATGTATGCCTGTAAGATACGGTTTATATTTTTGCGATAATAATAGTTTCGAATGTTATGCTAAAGAATAAATTTATATTCCTACAGAACTATTAAATGCGGATCTTGTAAAGTGGAAATGTGGAATAGGGACAAGGTCGAGATTATCTGGGATCATCCCTGCTAATGTGATTTTTTTGCTTTTAAATCTTTAAAGACGTATTACTTCAAAAAATACAAATTGATTTCTTAGTAAAATGAAAGGAGCATGTGAAACTGGAAAACGCAGTTTAGTTAAAATAAATCACATCTCTGAGCAAAGCCAAATTACTTCTCTATTGTCCAGCGCCTGCACATTTAAAGCTGAACCCAAAATAGCATCTCAGATTGCCATGTTACCACATACAAGCGTTCCGTCGGTGACCAACAACCATTGTATATTATTTAGACAACGGTTCTAGTTGGGGCCACAAAGTCGTACAGCTTATACGGCCTAGCTGTAGTATAATCAAAATATGATATTTATCACGTCCAATTTTATATCTGTTTTGTTAAACAGTTATCGTGTTATATTTAATGAACGGAATTTATTTATGGTGTACAGCGCCGGTAATAAACGTTGAACAGATGGTAAGTTGTTTCCACTTCAAGAATTTTGAATTTCCTGTTTATTTCCACAACATTATGGTATTTATGGGGGGAAATGTTTCGAGTTTTTTATTTGGATTCAAACCACACATGTTCCATCAAATAGATAATAATATTAGAAAATGTACAATATATAAAAGATATCACTTCTCATAAATATGCCTATAAAGTCTCGTCTTGATAAATAAATCTCAATAATTTTGAAAGATGATTTATCAACATCTGAACATTCTGCAGTAATATCATTGTATACGCTATTTTGACACAATTATTATGATAAATGTTGTGGGAATATATTATTCAAATATACGCATTTATAAAATGATTGATGATAGAAATAATTATAGATTTATCATTGAAGTTCACAGACCTGATTATTCGAAAAATAAGGTATAATTCGAGTGTAATATTATGCATAAATGAGAACCATGACCAGCAATTATTTATTTGTAATGTTGACTAATATGATATAATGTATAACATTTTCAATATAATAATACCTATAGTAGAAATAAAAATTATGGGTAAAGGAGCCACTTATAACTAAAGCAGTTGCCTTTTATAATTAAAAATATACGCCTGAAAATTCGTAAGATTAAAAATTTACTGATTAAGTGAGGCTTTATCGGATTAAATAATCATATAAAGCTATTATTATATATTATATTTAAATTTGTGACCTTAATTTAATTAATTATTTTTTTAATTATTTGCATATTCTATTCATTAATGCGAATCCAGCGAATAAATTCTTGTGGAGTAATATATTTCCTCCGACAAAAATAAAGTGATCTTTACATAACTTAAGTCTAATTTTCTACTATTTAACTTTGTAAACAAATTCTTAAACACTAGTTTGAATAAGATAAATCTTACCAAATGAGATTTAAGCTCTGCTAATATCACTTTATTATTGTCGGAATAAAGATCTTCCTGTACATTTATGACAACTAATACTAATGATTATGTGGAGGATGTTAAATCCTCCGCCTTATGTAAAATAACATTGACTGATAAAATTCGTTACAATCAGCTATGGAGAGATTTGAGCGAGAGTTGAGATTAGCGTATAATTGTGGAGGATGTTAAATCCTCCGTCTTATGTAAAATAACATTGACTGATAAAATTCGTTACAATCAGCTATGGTGGTTTAAATTTATCAGTCAATGTTATTTTAAATAAGACGGAGGATTTAACATCCTCCACAATTATACGCTAATCTCAACTCTCTTCATTTCTAAACATAGTTGAAAATATGACAAATATTCTATCTATATGGAAATATGTCATAGCACTATATGAGAAGAATAGGGGTGCTCTAATGGACTTTATTGATATCTCTTTTGATTCTTTTATGAAAATTATTACCTCAATAAAAATGTTTCTATTATTTTTAAGAATAAGAATAAGAACTGCTTTAATTAATAATAACAAGAATAAGTTTATTTGGCAACAAAGATCAAAAGGCTCAACAATTGAAATGATGAAGTAAAAATTAAAAGTGGGACATGTAAAATTGAATGTAATTGTGACTCGCAAAGTATATAAACATAGGGGAGGAGGGAGTTGAGAAAGAGAGTTCCTTTCATTAACTTCGTAATAGATTGTTCTGATGTTATGGAGATTCCATTGGACTAGGAAGGATCGACTAGATAGAAGAGAGTCTGCACGCCAGTGTCGCGTGCAGGGATCAATGAATTCATTTGAGCGAGGTTGCGGCTACAGACATCTCGTTTATAGTATATTAAACATCCTACGCAGAATCTTGATAATAGATTATTGAATGGACCACATATTATTATTCTTATTGATATCACGTGAAGAATCTCAAATTTGTCACAGGTATATTGATTTGGTTCTATGTTTTTAAGGTCTTCGTATTCATAAAGTTATATTCTGGCAATCAGTAAGACGGTGAGCATTCGCACTTTTATGTAATAAACCATTTTGGATATAATGGATAATAGCATTAAATGTGAGGATGCAGTGCATTTGACCAAAGTACTATGGGATGTTAGCCTAAGAGGAGGTGCTGAAATGAATGAGTAATTTAGTTGTTCTAAATTTTTAAATCTTTCTAGCTACATTGGAAACACGAATATGTCATCACAGGATCTCACATATGGCAGTGATCAAAGGGCCTCTAGAGAATGCAGAACTTCAGTTTGTATCAGCATTTGAGTATCATTTGTGTATTTTTCAAATTGAAAAACTCACAAGGCAACAAGCAGCAAAATTTGGTTTTTCCGTAGTCGGATGAGGATTCGTTTAAGCTGAAATAGAAGAAAGCACCAGTAGAATTTAAAAGGATTATCGACAGATCTTCGTAAGCGAAAGGCCCGGAGAGTAACCTAAAAATGTTTGACCAACATTGACGCATGTTTAGGAGCCATTAATGTAACGAATAACGACGAGGTTTATTACCGGTGAGCGAAAAACAGGTTGTTTTTCCAATCCGTGTTTCCTCGAAGGAATTTATTAAAGATACGAAGATTAACCGCATTCTTAAATTCATTGTGTATTAGGGCTCTTTCTCCGTTTTAGTCGTTGGTATATTTTAGTTAAGATATTAGGAGAATTGTTCGATTGGATTGAGGACTTACAATAACGCGCGACAAATGGGTAGCGAGAATGAGAGAAATTCGATCTCGGAAGGCTCGATGGGACCTTGTGTTCAAAGGAGATTGTTATTATATGGCGGCTAAACCACAAATGTAGGAAGCGTTCACGTTAATCCTGACGAAAAGAGAAGACTCGTTTCAGAAAGTGGGAGTCACTCTGCTCCAAAGCATAGAAGGATATCTACGTGAAGGGACAGTAAAACACATAAACTTACAATATCGGAGGTAGGATATAAGCTTTAAATAAACGAAGTCTTAGAATAGGATTCTGTCTTTAAATATATTAAATGATTCAATTTTAAGAAGTTGGGTGTAAATTGGTTGAAGTGTAGTGAGTAGTCAAGTGACGTAGAGAAAGTTATAGCTATGTGTATGACCTAATCAATGTTTTCTATATCTAGGGAGGGGTTAGTAGACGCAAACGTTCACAAGATATACGTTCAAATTGATGTTTAGATTTAATTTTCTTTTTAGCTTGGTCAAACATGGCCAGAGATATGTGAATTTTGTTCAAACTCCCGAGATCACCGCCATTGATCGCTACTATTTATATATATGATGCGGCATAACTAGCTGAAAGGAAACTAAGATATTCATCTGCAAAGGTGTAATCGACAGAGCGAATAAAGTTACCACATTTGCTTAAATCTGATGTGCGATCAGTGTAATTTGTTATTAGATTCAAAAACGTGGTACTAGAAATGATGTTCCAAAATGTAGACAGACAACCAAAATTAGATTGAAAATCATTTCCATTGGTTAGTACAAATGGTGTGGAAGCCTTTGGAGGGAGGAGAAGAATCAGAACCCAGTCGAACTCAACGCATATATGGTAAAGTGGATAAATCGGATCATTGCGGAATTGAGAATGCGATTCAACCACCCACAAAACAAAACTTTGTATACGTTAAATGTGATAATTGCACTGCACAACAAAGAGAAACAACTTAACAGTAATTGTTTGCGCGGGTGGTGGTAACAATTTTTTAAATCAAGTTTGCGAGCTTGAAGTAAACACCAATCACATTTTATTTAACCAGTCGTCGTTGTTATGCTTTTCAACGACTGGTTAAATACAATGGGATTGGTGTTTACTTCAAGCTCGCAAATTTGATTTTTTTAAAAGAGAAACAACTTTCAATGAATAACGGTTAAATGCTGTTTGTTGCGGACAACTAATACATATGCAAGTAGGTATTAGGTGTTGCTACAAATGAACTAATTTCTTATTAGGTTCGCAACACCTAATACCTACTTGCAACTTTCAATGAAGTTAATGTTCGATTCCTTTGATTTATGAAACAATTTCAACGTGAATTTGAGGCCAACCGAATGCGCCTATTAACACCAAAATAAGATTTAAAAGAAATATGTTGCGCAACAGGGCACATATCAACACGAAGTTCTTGCTCGTTTATCGTATGTGGAATAAGGTTATCAAAACGTAGTAGTAAATAAACACGATATTGGGAAACATTCAGAAACCTTTAGTGAAGAGCTTGACCGTCATTCGCCTTAAAAAGTGTGTTTATTCTATTTGAGGTCCACATGGGTTGGGTAGAAGTGATGGAGATTAAACGAGATGATAATGTGTCATGGACCTGTAACAATAGGAAGATATACTACCAAGTGTGATTTTTTCATTCTAAAATATATGGCATTGAAAAGTAGACTGAATGCAGTCCAATTAGTGAAACGTCTGGTGGTTTGGATGATCGCCTTTAAAGCTGAGGAATGAAGGAGAATAAAATGGGATATATAACGGTGATCAAGATTAGGGAAAATCTCACAAAGCTGGACGTTGATCACTTCTTAGTTGGAGAGAATGCAGTCAAGTTGGTTTTTGCCACGCGTAGGCAGCAGCAAATTATCGGAAATAATCCGGAGCAGCGGTTGGTCTTCCTGGCATTAGGGTGGTTAAGATTACACGAAACAATGTACTTGTCAGACGGTTGTGTGTATAAAGTGGATCAAGTTTTGGTTCTACGAATGTCCTCGATGATGGAAAAATTAGGATATTTATAGACTAGACAGAAAAATGGAATTTAGATCAGTATCCTCAGTTAGAAGGCAAAAATTCAAGTCCAAAAGAGTTAGAAGGAGCCACGCGCTTTGAAATAAAAGAGGACCGGATATGTGCAGCTGACCCGTCTTCAGGGCCAACAGCTCTTTAACTTCGAAGGAATGAATAACCATTCTTGTGGAAGAGATCGTCACTGTTCAAGATGAGAGAGCAAAATTTGAACCAACAAGCGCACGTCAAGCTTGTTCGAAGAAAGAAATGTTCGTGGTTGATTGAAATTTCAAGGGAGAGATCTGTAGTTTATGAGCGTTCCAGAGAAAGAATCAGAAAAAAATAGTTAGCTCGGTGAGATGAAACGAGCGGAAGTCTTACACGGATAACGTGGGCGCATGCGTGAGCTGACTAGTGTAATGGTCTCTTGTTGATAAGGAACAAATACTGGTCGTCAATTTTAACTTTCCTGGTGTTATTATGGTTGAGGAGTTGTAGATGTAGGACTTTTGAAAACTGAACGTATCAAGTACAAGCTTCTGAGCACACGGTACGCAGGGTGGCGCATGTGGAGGGTTGGTGTCACTGCAAGGTAAAGGTAGCCCTGTAGATTATGTTTAGTCTTCCTCGTGGGAGCATGTTACACACAAGTTCAACATTGAATTAGAAGTTGAAATCGTGTATATGCTTTGGGCAGGTATTGTGCTATTGTACATGTCGTGTGAACAAAAGAACGCACCGAAGAAATATATAAAAATTGGAACTGTAAAAATAAAACAGCATTATTCATGTTGACTAAAAGATTATTTTCTTAATGGCTAATTAACTTGATGATTCTTCAACGGTCCCTGTCTTAATTAGTTTGTGGTTTTGACGAAGTTTTATTAGAAAGAAGAAAATTTATCATTTGACTATTATATGATAATTGAATTCGAATTAATAATGGTTTAGTAATAAATCTTTCTTTGTAGAAACTGTTTCAATTCCTTTTTGACATTATAGATGATATCACATTGTTTTGCTTTCAGTGTACTTTGATAGTGCAACGTCTAGAATTATGTTTAAATGCCAGATATATACAAAATAGCTACTAGGCGTTTTACGAGTGCGCAAGGCACAGATGTCTCTGCCTGGAATTATTATCTATGTGGAATATTTTAAGGAAGTTCAGATTCAACGCTATCTTAATCTCATCGTGTGATATTATTCTTATTTCCGCGAATAGTGCATCGAAAGCACTTTTAACCTTGAAATAATGTAAACAAGTAAAGATGTCGAATGTATGCTTGACTGAATCGATTATTTATAAATCCAGGGAGAGGCTGGTAGATGTCCAAGTAGTGATATAATCGGGACCAGGTTTCATTAAATGAGTTATATCCGGTTTGATTTTGATGCCATTCTCGCGAATTTCAGTTTGAATAAAGGTATGAATTGATAACTCTTCCGATATATTTACTTTACTGTTGAAAACTAAACTCTGATATGTAGCCGGGTTTGTATGACATGCATCCTTTGAATTTTTGCTTAGCACGAGCTTCTCATATTGAATGTTCGCGCTTTGCGTTCGCAGGTTTTCGCTTTTCACTATCAGTTTTGCTGAGATCCGATTGCTCCTCATTTCCAAGTTCGCATCGATTTTTTCTTCGTTTAGGTCAGGTGCGGATTCGTCCCTTTCTTTCGAAGGCTTCAACATCGTTCATACCAACCACTGGAAATGAAATCCGATCTAATCTTCGTTGACTGGCAACGTTTCGGTACGGTTTTTCCCATACAATTCTTAGGCCTCTATTCCCACATTCCCAGTAAAATTCTCACAATATCAGAATTACCACATTTGCTTAAATCTGCTATTGTGTTATTAGAGGCCTGAGGATAGTATGGGAGAAACCATACCGAAGCATTGCCGGTCAACGAAGATTAGATCGAACTTCATTTCCAGTGGTTAGTATAAACGCTGTTGAAGCCTATGGAAGGAAGGAACGAATCCGTACCCAACCTAAACAAAGCCAAAATCAATGCTTACTTGGAAATGCGGATCAATTGGATCTTTGCGAAACTGATTTTGCAAAGCGACAACCCGCGTACGCAAATCGCGGAGATTCAAATTCTAGTCAGTTTATTTCAGAGTAAGTGTAATCGATTCAAAAACGTACAATAATAACTGTTGATAAAAAAAGAACATTTGTGGAGGTGTAAAAATTGTTTATTCCTACGTAATTTTATATTTCGCTTTTATTAGTTCTTCCATATATGCAGGTATAATTGTCCTTACGTGAAACTTCTTTTAAAACTTCTCTCTGTAATATTTTCGTTGGAATTTTTGGAGGTATGTGAAATTAGAATTACATTGTAAAGGTTCTGTCTCTATTTTCTAATTGGAACCATTTGAACTTCAGGAGCGTTTCTGCCTGAGCATTGAAATATCAATCAAGCCTAGCGCATTAGGAAATTTACATTGATAAATACACCCGCTGCTGATCAGCAGAGTCCCCTAGATTGACGCCTGTTAAACCTCTTGTCATGCCCTTAGTGACCTCCTGCATTAGTGATATGCAAAAGGCAAAATTCTATTAAAGCACAAAGAAGGTATTCTCAGCATGATGCCAAACAATGCTCAGTTGTTTTGAACAACGATTTGAATGCGAAAAATCTCAATTAATCTAACTTTTTTCTTGGCTTCTCATGTCAAAATAAATAAATGATACTAATTTTAACATATTATGTATGTTATACACTGATCCATCAATACTAAAGTAATAAAATTGGCAACTATGCGCAGTGGCGCTATGGTGCGCTCAAGAAGTAAGATGACAGTTGGGCCCATTCCACAAAACAACCACACCTCAACTGAGACTAAAGAATACTGAAATCTAGCACTAACTAACAATATGCATGAAATGGATTTAAAACTGAATTCTCCAATATATTACAATAATTTTTCACATACAATTTTTGTTTCAATCAACCATCAGTAAATCAAATATCTAAAACAATTGGCGATTTATTTTGTCAATGTAGATACCACCCCCTTTGTATATTTTGAGTAACATCTCTTTTGAAGATATCCGTAGCACCGAGACAATAATATGATTAAACGAACATTGGTTGCGCGGGTGGTGATAACAATTATTATAATCAAGGTTGTGCAATAAAATTTTCTTTAAATTATATAAATTTATTTATTAAACATATTTTATTTTTTGTTCGTGCTCGGTTTCAATATTATTTAGTCTCATATGGTGCGCACAATAATGTTACATTTCATACTTGCCAATTCTGTCATTTTATTATTTATTTATCAATATATAGCATAATGTATACGTTGAAATCGGAAGCAATTATTTATTTCTACTGGGGAAGACACGGGGAAAGCTAAATAAATTGAGATATTTCTAGGTTCAAATCGTTGTTTAGATCAATTGAGTATAACTGACCATCATTCTGAGGATACCTTCTTAGTATTTTATTGAAATAGTTTATTAAATTTTTGTCTTTTGCGTATCATAGATGTTAATCTTAAACGGGAGGTCACTAAAGATACGCCAGAAGGTTTAATAAGCAGGAGATGTATTTATCAACGGACCGTTCATAATGTGCTATGCCCAGTTGATATTTCAATGTTCAGACAGAAACTCTCTTGTAGATTAAGAGATTATCGTTAGATAATTGGAATAGAGCCTCTACAATACATTTCCAATTCCACATGCCTCACGATATTTCATCATAAATATTACAGGGAAAAATTATAGCAGAAGTTAAACGCAAGGAGAATTATGTCCGTACGTATGGAAGAATTAGCAAAAGTAAAATATAAAATGTAGTTGGAATAACTGTTTGCTACACCTCCATTAACTTTAAGTGTTTATCAATAGGAATTACCGTAAGTTTTTTAATTGAATACTCTTGTTCTGAAACAATCTAATTACACGCCAGTGTTTAGTCATTATTGAAAATGAAGTTATACCGGAAAAATTATCAAATCATAACTTACTTCAAGCTCAACTTTACGAGATTCAGTCTGAATAACACCCGCTTCATGATGCTTGTTCCCGATGTATATCAAACTCTTCCTAGGTATGGAGGACATCAAAAATATCTATCACGCAGGGGCTTAGTTTTATCCAATAGTTAAATATGAAATTAATAATGTAATAAAGTTAATTTTCTGTTCAATTAGAACGAGACCAGTGCATCGTAGATGTAATATTTTAAAATTGATTATTTCTTGATATATGCGTCATATTACAATAGATTCTTTTCATATAATTTGTGTACAAAATATTTTGTTTGGAGGGGCGAAATAATACAAATTTCTTAATGATATAAGGCATCCCTTGTATTAATTAAATTCAATCAAGATTAGGACTTCATAAAAAAGTCTTAATGTGTCGAAGGTGAAAGAATTAATTATATGGTTAAAGTTTAATGCATTAGTTGTAAGTTAATATATTTTTTATATGTTAATTGATGTTGTGTGAGCAGTTCTATGCCAATCGAAATAGCTACGATAGCAGAAAGCCACAGACAGATGGAGCTCTTCACTTAACTACTTTACGCTCGAATGCGTTCGATTTTGCTAACAATACTAGCAGTGGAGCAATTAAAAAAGGAATTGGACGTCGGCGCCATCAGGAGCATTCGGCAATAAAAGGTGGTGGCCTACTTAGTCGCGGCTCCAAGAGATCCAAATTGCGGAAATCTAGTGAAGATGCCTCATATTACGACTACTATCATGGTCAGTCGAATGGAAGGCGAAGTTTGTTTAGCAAACGACGCCGTTCATCGTCAAAACACGACGAGATTAACAACACGACAGGCCTTTCAGAAATGTTTCTTCCGCAATATTCATCTAAGGCGGGTACGTAATGCATACGTAACGTTTGTAATGATGAATTACATTTTGTTTTACATATGTTTTGCGTTATACGGCCCACTTTTAATGCGTAAAACTGTAAGATCAAGTATCATGTTCCTATATCTCTTACTAATGAAAAACGTTTTTAGTAGCGAAACATGCTCTAAGCGTCTCAAATAGTATGGAACTTATGCGATTAACTGAAAATTGAAAACAAGACAAGCTGTTCTTTGGAAATTTTAGTATTTTAAATTGGTGCTTCTGTTAAATAAATAAATGACATTTCCATGTTTATCATTTATATATTGCTTCTGGAAAATAATCAAGTTGTCTATAAAACACTGTATAATGAAATTTCGTTTCAAAATATGAAATCTAAATTTGAAGATATACGAAAGCAGCAGTTGCTTGAAGCATGGGTCTCTTTACCAGTTACACTTCGGTGTTTTTAATAGTTCCTCATGACACTTTACGTAAAACGAATTCCATTCAAATTTCAGCAGAAACTGACAATTTCTGCACTTTTCTTACACTGTGCTGCGTTGCTCGTGCAATGCAGATGAACATTACGTGTATTCCTCTTTAACTCTCATGTGTCTGCGTACTTTTTTTACATTTAATTGAGCGTAAAGTTTGAAAAAAGATTTTCACCTATTAATTGAAAGCGTCTAATATTCCTGTGACAAATAGGCAGAACATTTATTTCATCAATACTTATATTCGACAACAAGGCTCATTTCCATTGCGTTAAATTTATTCGTGACCAATAGGTTAAGCCCTAAACTAGTGTTGTTTCCATGCCAACGACAAATCGTAAATTGAATCATATTTTTAAACTTTTTGGCATGCTTCTTCCTCAGTAGGTGAGTTATTTTTTATTTTGTATGTAATTGCAGCTAAGAGACACACATTTGCCTTTGAGCTAGATGATCTGCGTCAAATCAGTCATGATTCTCCATTAGTGGGCTCAGAGGATAAAAAACCAAATGATTTATTCAGTGGAGGCGCTTGTTTAGCTGATACCGAGAAACGTTTTGGCGATGATGAATTGACGTTTGGCAATGCTTTTGAGTTCACCGGGGACAGTGTTATTTCAGACAATGATAGGGCGTACAAATCAATTTTCACTTACTCAAGGCCAATTCACGAAAGTAAGTTGCATTTAAGATTTCGTTGTATTATTTTATGCTTAGATTAGTGGGATCAGGATTCTCAGCTATAAAGTAAATTACTTTTATTTCATGAAATGTTTAGATGTGGGGTTTTAGGAATTTAAAGAAGTTTTTAATTTCTAGGCGCATTATAGAATTACCTATTTATTCATTCTTTAGTAGGAGCCGATGTTCAATACCAAACTCACTATATGATCGGTCAGGCTTTGCTGGATAAATGTCCGTTTGCGAATTATATCACGCTTTATATCGGTTATATATATAAAGAATGCAGACAGCAGCCATTCACATAGCCATACAAAATTACTCTCAAGCACATTGAAAAACACACACAATATATATTTAAATATTTTTATAAGTTTATATATTGGACACACCTCGTGAACAGTTACAATTCCGCATGCATAGTTAGCTTGTTCGAAAATGAGGTAGCTATTTGGTTACCAGCTGTAATCGGCATTTAACAGCCACCAAGGAAGACAAAAACTAACACAAGTTGAAGATTACTGAAGGAGTCATGCCGTCGTGTTTAATGTGAATAAGAGAGAGGTAAATATTTAAAAGATGAAAAATTCTAATCAAACGGAACTAACAGGTAAATGTTGACAAGTTGGTTGTTCAATTAAATCTAAATCCCTTTGTTCGTGTGCAGAGTTTCACCAAGAAAATAAACCAAGTAATATCTCATCGTAAGTCCTTTGATGGACACTGCCGAGATTTCACTGTTAAGCCGTAATGTTGACTACACTCTACATGTAGTCAGCGTAGAAATTTATTGTTGAAGAATCTGAATGTAATTCGGAGAGTAAAAGTAATGCGTAAACATTCTGTACACCAAAAGAAATTGAGATGCCCACCAGAACTCGTTATGCCTCGAAAACAGCTGCCCAAACAGATGATGCAAATCTATGACAGCACATTTCAAGCCTGTTTAAGTAGCGATGCTTTTGACAATCTTGCTGATTGTAAATAACTTGAAAAACAAAGAGGGAAATTTGCTTTAATTGATTACAAGAGGAGGAAGAAGCTTATCCAAATATGAGTAAAATGCAAAATTATTTTTTTCTCTGACACATTTGCATAGAATCAATTGAAATAAATTTATTACTTCTTTGATGCTAACCTGCTGTTCATGAGGACGTATGAACAGGTGTTTTGAAAAGTAATGTCTGAAAAGATACACAGACTAGCTTAAAGTAAGGTAGGCACAACATATTTAGGAAGTTTGTTTGTATATTTCTATTTCCTTGTCGATTTGTAAATCAGTACTTGTTATACCATACGCAATCCCAAGCAGTAAAAAGACTCAAAATTTTGTTGTTATAAAAAGTAAAACTGACGATTTTATAAGGTAATGCTGAAAAATTGAGAGTTTTGAATAAACGACTAATGGTAATTCGTTTTTAGATATATAGAACGCCTTTCAGTTTCAGCTCTTAGGAAAATTCATTGTATTTAAGACCTATTGACAAGCCATAATTCTATTAGTTTTGATTTTAATTTTCATTTTATTTCACATTTTTGACGTTATATTTAGCCGGCCTTACTGCAGCAATCGAGGAGGGTGATAATTTCTATGGTAATCGAAGAATAATTTCCGGTGGTTCAATTAACTTCATTCAAATGTTGATCGTATTATTTTCAGGAATTTTGCTATTTGCTCTGTCGCCCATTTTGATCTGGTTTTGTCTTAAAGTAAGTTTTTCAATTATTTCGATTCTAAATTATTACTATTTCTAATATGAACAAGTTATGCTTCTTTTTAGCATTAATTTGTTTATTATTCTTCTGAAATAGAACATTAATTTTCTTTTAAATGTTTAAGCATACTTGTTATTGTAAAAAAATTCAGTTGGTGACGTGCCAGATTTTTCGTTGGCATTTAAGTAATGACTAATCTTTTAACAACGGAGGATCTGCTTAACTTATATTTAGCTTGATTACACTTGCTCAGGTGTTTTATTAAGGATGTACTCATTTGTATTTACAATAAAAAAGTTTGTCACAATATATAAAATATTGCCTTTTGCGCCAAGTGAGCGTTTCTAAGTCTCGAAGATCAATACATATTTGTGAAGGCTTGGATTTCGGTATTTGGATAGAATCGTTAAAATGCATATAAATAATGCAAGGCAAGCAGTTAAGTCAGTAGCTGGTCCGAATAGTTCTTTTAAAAACGAATTGTAGAAAAAGTTGACATTCTATACAAAATAAATTGTCTTCCGTTAGTTGGAACCTTGGGTCTGAATGGATGCCATATGAGCTCCACCTAAAGGAAAAATAGACTAACCAAGTAACATTAGTTGGTATATAACTGAAAATTCTGTGTAGTGTAGTGTGCGGCAGAGTAGCTCAGTGGTTAGAGCACCAGATTCCGAAGCAGACGTGCCCACGTTCGAGCCCTGTCCGCGGCAAATTCTGGCCAGTACATTATGAATTACCAATAAGGACGAAACCGGTCTACTGGATGAATTGCCTTTTATATTGACATATGTAAGTATTTAATGGATCAAGTGCTTATATCAAGACCGTGACCTTGATTATAATAATACTTCCGTTTTATTTGTTCCGTATTATCAATAAAACTGTTAATTGCCAGTACCAATTTTTTATTTAATCATAATTTGTCCATTATTATAAATTTAATTATTGACAAATAATTTATATTGTTAGTAATTCGAAATGCGTATTTCTTTACATCACGAATTTTGCCATCTTGTGTTTCATTCATAGTTGTATTTTCTATGCTATGTTGTGTTAAGCTAGATAGGCTTTGACAAAGCAAATAATAGAAAAAAAATTAATTTTCCATAAAGTTTTTTGCTATTTTTAAAGAATTCTTTAAAAGTATTTAACTATCAAGTTCAGTAATTGATAGTTGAACTGTGAATGTTGATTTTTTTTGTAGCAAATCTGTACGAACAAAATTTCCCTTTAAAGTTGAACAAATTTATGCTGCTAAACTAGAAAAAGGAATATTAAATAATGTCAATGAGAACAAGTATACCATTAATTTGAATTCGAAATTGATACCGTGAAAAACGGTTGATTTTTCAGGATAAATAAGTATTTAAGTAAACATTTCCGGAGAGAAATAAAATATAAAATTGATACATATTTTGATTTCATAAACTTGGCTTTAATACACATTGAGAGATATTTACATCTTCTCTCCACTTTTCAATTAGGATATTTCTGGTCTCTTGTCCCTGTCCTATGATCAACGGTCCACTCATCACAACAAAAATGAACAAATACTTGTTTTGATATTTTTTCCTTAAAAGGAATTGGGTTTTGTTTAGTACTGTCATCGTTTGAGCTGATACCACAATTGACGGTTGCGGGACAATTGATATCACTTGTAGTTCGGTAAAGTCTTGATTCCTTTACATTTCCAGGTGCACATCTTGTTTTTTAATTGATTGATGGGGTCTCACTTGTCCCGTGATTCTGAAGCCGTCCTTACACTGCTTATCCGAAAATGTTGTTGAAATTGTAAATCGGCAAGTTGGCTCAGTGGTTAGAGCACCAGATTCCGACGCAGACGTGCCCAAGTTCGAGCCCTATTCGCGGCAAATTCTAGACAGTACGTGATCAGTTTCCAAAAATGGACGAAACCAGTCTACTGGATGAATTGCTTTTTCTACACTATACAATACTTACTTTATACTGACAAATGTATGCTCATAATGGGTCAGATGTTTATATCAAGACCGCAACCTTGATTAAAGTAATTGATAAATACTTGTTTTATTATCTGTAGATTTTATGCGTGATGAGCTGAACGTTTCCAGAAGTTCTTTGAAATGGTTCTAAATTATCTGGTATCAAAATATAGACAGAGGACATAATACCTTGTAGCGAAATTAAAATGTAGCCCGTCGTGCAAAATTTTTATTTTAAATAATAATAATAATAGATTATCTCTCATTTGTAGGACCAATTCCGCCTTTATTAATAATTAAATAATTTGTCGGCAAGTTTAAATATTATACTTGTTATTGACGCACATCTGCAGCATGTTCAAGTTTGTTCGTTAATTGCAGCAAAATTTTCCCTGTCAAGACTGAGCTTCAAACCTTGCAAGCTTAGACATAATATATGATAGGTTTGCAGGTTTTTGCGAATTTTATCGATCACACGGTATTTGAAAATGTTTTTTATTTCATAATAGCTATTTTGATTTTATGTAAAATTTTGCTGAATATTTATGGTCTAGCTGTTTAGTAAGGCAACTGAGATTGTGTTTCTTGTTTTTCTTCTTCAAAATGTTATTTATGTTGTATTTTATTCATTGTGATTTATTTAATCATATTGTGTCATTAACCAAGTATTCTGTTCTCATATTTACGCGGTAAAAATTTCCTAATTAGAAGCATATTTTTTAGAACATTAATCAAATGTGAGATTGGATTGCATTCAATTATTTTTGGCAAGATGGGAATATGATGTTATGTGTAAGTTAATCCTTCAGATTTCTAACTTACACACAAAGCACTTCTATATCATCTCATGTAATTCTTTAAATCAAGTTTGCGAGCTTGAAGTAAACATCAATCACATTGTACGTAACCAGTAAAAATTACGTTTAACCTCACAATGGTTGAAAAATAAATTGTCATCGTGCATTTTGCAATATTAAAAAACGCTTTGGTACATTGAAAACCGTTAGTTAATCGCATTATGCAGTTTATTTTAATAATCTACTATACTACTAATATGCATATAGTAGAAACTTAAAATACATAAAATTGTGTTCCAATTTTTATGTTTCATTTTTGTTATAATGAATAGGATTTGCTTTTCTCATCCTAATACGATATTAGACACTACCTATTTGTATTATATTATATGTGATATCTGTTGAAAGATTGACTTTTAGGCATCTATGAGAGCTTAGTTCACCAAGTTAGCCAGCCTGACTTGCAAATGAAACCACATTGCGAACCGACATTATTTAATGTTAGTCTGTGACCAGCTTTGTATGTTAATTGAAGATTTAAAATCACTTATTGCCACACAACACTGAACAGCTAAAGAAACTTTAATTTTTTCAAATAACTACTTCGAGAAGATTTTTTTAAATTCTCAGTATAGTACGTGTAAACTGACATTCAGTCAAAGATTTTAGAAAAAGAATGTCTTCGGCTGTGTTTAGTTGAAGGACTTACAAAATTATCTTAATATTTTTTCAAAGTTTAAAAAAAATCAGGCACGCGAACTCTAGATAAACACTAATCCTATCTTTCCTTTTGCAGGCAGCATAGCGTGGCTACAGTCAGTCGCAGGTGGTGACATGCCTCAATTTTTTATGGGCATCATCATAGCACGATAGCAAACGGACGGAATAGAATTAAACCGCAATGCATGTATAAGTCATAGCAAATCAGATCTGTGTCTCTCACCCCAATAAGTCTCGTAAACGTTTTACTGGACTGGGAATGTCGTCTGCGAAATTCTCTTTAAGCTTTAAAAGAAACATGTTGCTCGACAGGAAATAGATTATTTACCTGATTTTCGGATTGCGTACCCAAATGTTTGAATCCATTTTCATCATGATTTTCCAAATATTTCGATATCCATGTACGGATATCTTTTTTAATGGGACGCACATCACACGCTAAGTTGACAATCAGTGTGTCAAGTGGAAATATTATTGCTGTTAGATCTCTTAAGCATAAATTTTTTTAAATGCTAGGAAAAAGTATGTAAAATTGGTTTGTGTATATGTCTGCATTTATAAATTCTTCGCTGTGAGATTACTCTGATTTAATGACAATTACTGACAACTCACTAGATAAGCGTACGTCATGCCTGTGTGTATGTGTTCTCGTTTGTTTTGGATTGAGGAGTAATCAATTAATGCACATGTACACTCGTCCCAGTGAAATTACAGCAATTTAGCAACATCTGACCATTCACTGGATAAGCGTGTTTGTTTGTATGTGCGTGAGCATTTACTTAAGACTGAGAATTAATCTGTTACATGTAATTACAGGCACGTGTAACAGTCATTCAAGCGAAACTAAAATGATAACTGTCATTTCCTAAATGCGCACGTCAGACCTATTTTACACGTACTTTCCTAAGTGAAGTAATTACGAGTGGCATTCACGTGAGGGGGAAAGATACTATAAATAGAGTAAATAATTAAGAGGTAGCAAAATTAAATTAGAAACGGATAAAGTGTTTCAATAGGGTCGAAAATTAAATTAAATGGTTCGTAAAAGAAATTAAAAATTGCCTGATAAAGAAAGATACTAGTAATAGTGCAAGGAAAATTTGGCTTTTTTAAAAAAAAATCAACCTTCCCATCATGTATAGATAAATGTTTGATAAAGGCGCTACACTAACAATAGAACGTAAGATAATAGATAAAATAAGATAACGAGTAATCAAGGATGAAATTATAAGACAATCAGATAATAAATTAGGAGATATTGAATTACTCACACTCCAACTCTATAAGTTAATATCAATCCAGTGTTCTTATTCTTTTACTTGAGCGAGTTTCTGATTCATTCATTCCTACCATTAGTTAATGCAGTATTCCAAATAGGACCTAGTGATTTTTCTACGGATGTTTCATTCATGATATAATTTCTCGATTTAATTTGAATGGATTATCTTATCAATCTTGTCCATCTGCTACGGCCACAAACTGATATATATCTACACCCATCCCAATTAATTAAATGTGCTGTCTCTACTGTATGGCGTGCAAGATCCGATCTATTAACATGGCCATACTTGCATGCGGTTTTATGTTCCCCTCTTCGTAATCTAATTGGACGCACGGTTTCACCTACATTCATCATGACTTTTACACGTGCCTGTAATTACATGTAACAGATTAGTTCTCAGTCTTAAGTAAATGCTCACGCACATACATACAAACACGCTCATCCATTGAATAGTCAGATTTTGCCAAATCGCTGTAATTTCACTGGGATGAGTGTACACGTGCATTAATTCATTACTCCTCAGTCAAAAACAAACAAGAACACAAACACACAGGCATGACGTACGCTTATCTAGTTAGTTTTCAGTAATTGTCATTTAATCACTATAATCTCAATGCGAAGAATGTATACATGCAGACATATACACAAACCAATTTGACATACGCTTTCCTATCATTTAAAAAAAAACAAGTTAGGCTTAAGAGATCTAACAACAAGTATAAATGGGGCAATTAAATACTGTTTGTTGCGAAGAGCTAATATATATGCAAGTACGTATTAGTTTTTGCGAACCTAGTAACAAATTAGTTCAGTTGTGACCAGAAGGATAAACCAAAGTCAGCAAGAACGGAAAGTATAATCTCATGCACATTCGTTTCGTGCTTACTGGCGACTCATCAGTAGGAGCCGGTATTACGCCCTTTAACCACTATATATTTGGTAGAAGAATGTGGAATAATAGGACGGTACAATCTCCTAGACGAATGTGTAAACCTGTAATAGTAAAGCTAACATCATCAAAAGTCAACGACAATGCGACTTCAATGCTAACTCACACTATATAATATATATACCGAGTCTTTAAAGGATACTAACACTATGGCTATTGTGTTAGTAACTGATACCTTTTTTGAAATCGATGAGTACCGGATACTAACACTATGGTTTCCGAGTCGGTACATGATACCAACCTGATGGATATAAATTTATGCTAAAGTTCACCCAAATTGAGAATTACAACAATTTCCGAACACCTGTTACTCCAGTTAAACCATACACTCTGGCCTTCATCGATATCAGTTATCACATTTTGCGGTAAGCATGACATCATTCAATTCAGTATATTACAGTTAAATACTGTTTGTTGCGAAGACCTAATATATATTCAAGTATGTATTAGGTTTTGCGAACCTAGTAACAAATTAGTTCAGTTGTGACCAGAAGGATAAACCAAAGGCAGCATGAACGGAAAGTATAATCTCATGCACATTCGTTTTGTGCTTACTGGCGACTCACCAGTAGGAGCCGGTATTACGCACTTTAACCACTATATATTTGGTAGTATCCTTTACAGACTCGGTATATATATTATATTGTGTGAGTTAGCATTGAAGTCGCATTGTCGTTGACTTTAGATTATGTTAGCTTCACTATTACAGGTTTACACATTCGTCTAGGAGATTGTACCGTCCTATTATTCCACATTCTTCTACCAAATATATAGTGGTTAAAGGCGTAATACCGGCTCCTACTGATGAGTCGCCAGTAAGCACGAAACGAATGTGCATGAGATTATACTTTCCGTTCATGCTACCTTTGGTTTATCCTTCTGGTCACAACTGAACTAATTTGTTACTAGGTTCGCAAAACCTAATACATACTTGCATATATATTAGTTCTTCGCAACAAACAGTATTTAACTGTAATATATTGAATTGAATGATGTCATGCTTACCGCGAAATGTGATAACTGATATCGATGAAGGCCAGAGTGTGTGGTTTAACTGGAGTAACAGGTGTTCGGAAATTGCTGTAATTCTCAATTTGGGTGAACTTTAGCATAAATTTATATCCATCAGGTTGGTATCATGTACCGACTCGGAAACCATAGTGTTAGTATCCAATACTCATCGATTTTAAAACAAGTATCAGTTACTAACACAATAGCCATAGTGTTAGTATCCTTTACAGACTCGGTATATATATTATGTAGTGTGAGTTAGCATTGAAGTCGTATTGTCGTTGACTTCAGATTATGTTAGCTTCACTATTACAGGTTTACACATTCGTCTAGGAGATTGTGCCGTCCTATTATTCCACATTCTTCATCCAAAGATATAGTGGTTTAAGGGCGTAATACCGGCTCCTACTGATGAGTCACCAGTAAGCACGAAACGAATGTGCATGAGATTATACTTTCCGTTCATGCTGCCTTTGGTAACTAATTTGTTACTAGGTTCGCAAAACCTAATACATACTTGTATAAATGGGGCAGTTTAGACTAATATTTCCACTTGACATACTGATTGTCAACTTAGTGTGTGATGTCTGTCCCACTGAAAGAGTTAGCCGTACATGGACATCGAAATATTTGGGAAAATCATGATTATAGTGGATTCAAAAATTTCGGTACGCAATCCGAAAATCAGGAAAATTCTCTGTAATTAGGAACATCATATATATTTGCAGATTTTGCCACAATTGGTTGTACAATTATACATATTTTGTGATGGCGGTGGAAGCATTTTGTTGATTCAAGTTCTCCAAGTTAAGTTAAGCACCAGTCCCATTTTATTTATCCAGATGCACAACACAAATATCTACCATCGGTAGAAATTATTCGTTGTTCAGTTATATAAATTATATACGTATCGCGAATGTGGCAAAAGCATAATGGTTCTGAATGCATAGAAATGGTGCATCCAACATTTTCCATCAAAATAAATGCATGCGAGACTAATTGAAGTAAGGAACGCAGATATGATTTTGCCTACCTATGTTGTTTTGCGTTTTTATTTATTTTTATTTTATTTTAAATTAAAAAAAAACATTCTGCCCTTCTGAATCAATCAAATGGGATTTGTGTTTATTTCACTTTCGAAAACGTGAATTAAGGGAATATTATCAACACCCAGGCAATTATTGATGTTCGATTTCTTATTAAAATACATATTAATACGGAATCAAGCAATTTCATGACTACGGTGGTGTATTTCACAAGTCAAAAATACGTTTAATCTCGCAATAGTTGAAATAGAAATTGTCATCGTGCCTTTTGCAAAATTAAAACCCGCTTTGGTATATGGAAAACCTAATGATCAGTCGAGTTTTTTTTATTAATCTACTATACTACTGGCATGTATATAGTATAAGTTTTACATACATTAAATTCTGTTCCGATCCGAGATTATTTAATGTTAGTCTGTGACCAGCCTTGGGTTTTAATTGAAGATTTAAAATCACTTATTGCCACACTACACTGAACAGCTAAAGAAAATTTAACTGAGATATTAGCCTTGTCCTTACCTTTACTTTAAAGCCTAAAGCTTCTTCAACAATTCCCTTTATTATTTACTTTTTCCAGAATTTGAATGAGGCATGGTGTATCTAGCCATAATTGTAATATATATATTCAACAATAATTAATAAAATATATAGGAGGTTTTGAGCGTTGTACTATTAGCCATTGAGCACGAAACACCTACGTACATACGAATACACTTTTTCTTTGTGCTCAACTTTGTATGCCTTCTTTGTCTTACATAAATTAACACTATCCTTGGTACGTTATATCCAGTACATAAATCCATGAATGTCAGTTTCTCGTATTTCGGAATGTGTGTATGTACTGTTTTTGGTTTGTTAGTTGATTCATGATTATGAAGAAATTATCTATAGAATCTGTCTGTTTAACACGAACGTATTTAAAGCATTGGTGAACGTATTTGATACAGCGTTTTAAGTTTGGTCTGGTTGCTCAAAAAGCCATCCAGCTGTACCAGCACATATTAAATTTGAAATGGTTCAGCTCTAAGTATGTTCAAAAATAAGCAAAAACTATAATTTCTCGGAGAAAATAATTATTTATAATTCGGTAAATATAAATATTCCTTGTCTTTAATTTAGCATCTATCCACTGATGAAAGGATGGTTATCTATCGACTTGGCAAACAGCGGAAGACTAAGGGTCCTGGTGAGTACATGAAATTAAATATTAATTTACAATTATATATATATATATATATATATTCTCTTTCTATAGAAATGTAAATATAGTCATCTTCCATGTTTTACTCTAAAATGCATTTAATTGACGTATAATTCTTACTTATAAAACAAATATCGTAATAAAATGTCTCGACTCAAAGTAATGAATTAATTTTAACATTGAATCTTCTAAAAGTCAAGTACTAAGATATTGTGAAAGGTTTAAAACACGTAAAAACTGTTTTAATAAATCGGGCAAGAATAACTGTGGACACTACCTCCTTAGTTCTGGAGCTGAAACTTGGCCATTTTACGCGGGGTTGACTCTCAACTACCTTCATTGTTCCTCGAAATGCCCAAAACCAAAATCTTCCTTTATTTAGCTTTACAGTCAAAAGGTATTTTAAAATCCTTCATCTGAGAGGGAGATATATACATTGTCATATACATATATTTATGTGTGTTATGCAAAATTTTATGGACATTCTGACCTATGTTCATTATTCGGTTTCCCAATTTTTTCAACAAAATGTGATAAAAGGCTGGTACTACTCCATGGAGTATATAAGTTTACTACGAGGTATAATTAGCATTATCGTCAAGCACATCAATACAGAAGCCATTATTAACTAATCTTTCACTGCCATATAGGCATGATGAATAACAAAAAATACACGGCAATGTTTTATTAACAACAAAAATAATAATTCATGCAGACAAATAATTAGAGACTTATGATGGGGAGGACCTAGTAACTATGAGTATATTTACCTAAATAATATACGGAAGTGAGGCAAACTAAACATCTACACAACACTATTATGGCCAAATCAGCTTTACGGAAAGGCAATATAAGCAATAAAGCTTCTTTTCAGTTTTCACTGTATCAAAATATAGCAAAACTACTATTAGTCACACGTACTGACGCGTTTCGACCTTCCATGATAATCATCAGAGTACGATGGAACAATATCTGCTAATCTATTCATGGAAGCCTCAGTAGTATCTCCATTGTCTTATAATAATGCAATATCGACTAATTTATAGCCCAGGAGAACTTCGACGCCTACATTCTCAACGTATAGAAGAATTTTGTTTATAGCTGCCTCTTTTACAAAGTTATACAAATATGTAGAACGTGGACAGCCTTGTCTGAAGCTAGTGTCAGTAGTATATTTATGTGTCAATTTGTTATAGGTCTTAACGCAAAAAAGTGCTTGTTTAGAGAGCACGTATTATATTTACAAATTTGGTGGGCACACAACGTTTCGGCAGAATATCAAGTAGAACATTACAATCCATTGAGTCAAATGCACCAATGAATTCCTAAAAGACGGCTAATGTGGGACGGCGAAATACATGTCGATGTTCAAGCACTTGCCATAAGGTTAAACTATTATCTATATAACCTTGTCCTAACCAAAATGCGGCTTATTCTTCTCTAGAATGTAATTCACGCGAAGCGCGAAGTCGGCGTAAGATAATCGAAGCAAATAACTTTGATAGACTAGAATGAAACTTATACCTTGATGGTTATCACACGAATTACGATTACCTTTTCTAAGGATAGGAAATATGGTCGACTCATACAAATCAATCGACACGGTCTCCTCATTCGAAATAGTACGAAAAAGGTTAGTCAACACTCCAAAAATTATATCGTCACCATTCTTAATTAAGCTCGTAAGCAAATAACATTGGCTTGCATCTATGCGACGTTTAAGAGGTAGAATGTATCCCGTGCTTCTATCTCAGATAGTTGTCGGAGATTAAAATTCCACACATTTGATACAGGTATTCGTTTGATAATCAGGATTATTGCAGATGCCAAAGAAAAACAATTATTAAGGTGCTCACTCCATCTATCTTATTGTATCGGTCATTAAATGGTTGTTACTATCATTTATAGTTTTGCTAAGTTTTAATTTTCACAGACGTGTTGCGCGAACCAGTTGAAACAAACAGCGGACACTGCCTAATGGTAATGTTTCTCCCAACTCTTTAGCCTTTTTTGTTCAAAAAGTTTCGAGATTGAAGTTTAGACTGCGCTTCATTTGGCGTCTTACAACTCTACGAGTATTATTATAAGACAAGACTAGATATGAACTTCTTGCTCTACTTATTAAGGAGCTTAGTTTCGGTTAAAATGAGTTCTTGCTGTTCTTTGTGCTGTTTTCGGTGGTATCACATGCAGATCCAACGAAAAGGCAACGTTGGTTAAGGTATCCGTCTTTGATTTTAGTAGATATAGTTCAGCATGCCCAACATAATTGGCTGGTTACAGGGATTCATTTAATTAAACAAGTTAGAGCTTGTGAGCTAAGGACAATACCGACGTCAAATTTAACGTTTACTATAATCAAAGTTTCGATCAACAGGCACCATATTCATAGCATTTAAAAGAGAGTTATTATTAGATTGAGAAAAGGAAAGAGGAGGAAAAGAGCCAGAATCGGATATAAAGGTGTCTGCAGTAACCTGAATTCGCTTATATACCCTGCACGACTCAGCAGATAAGGGACCATCTTTATCCTTCATGGCGATCGATGCAGAATGAATTCAATTTAATTCGTATATTTGTAGTTAAAAGTGGGCTAGAAAAGAACATGAAGTCGCCAATTCATAGTGAGGATGGTTTTTATTCTTAGTTTTCTGTCTCTTAGATAGTCTGCCACCAAAGACTAATGAGCACTGTATGCTTGGATGTCAGTAACCAAAGTTTCCTTCAACAGCGTAAATCTGCCCTTCGTGTCTGGCATGCTTGTCCTCATTCCGTCACTACCCGTCAAATGCTAAGTGTGACTGCCTACTTAAACCAAAATCGAGGATTCTCATAAAACGGGATGATGGCTGTGTCCAATTAGATCCGACAAGAATCATTTTAATATTCCCGGGTTGACTAACTCGCGCCCACCGATCGTCAACCAGGAAAGTTGTATGGCTACAGGTCATAAGCATAATTATACTTTACCATACTCAAGGTTGCGATCTTGATATAAGCACCTGACCCATTAATTACTAACATATGCCAGTATAAACTAATGTAAGTAATTAATGGAAGAGGTGCTTATATCACGATTGCAAACTTGATTATAGTAGTTGTTACCACCGCCCGCGTAACCAATGTTCATTTAATTATAGTTATACCTCATTTCAAACATCTCAGAAAATAAGAATGAAAGTGATTGTAAACTGAATTCTAAGTTTGCGCGCTTGAAGTAAACACCAACCCCATTGTATTTAACCATTCGTCGAACAAGATAGGAAAAGTACTGCCAGTCGCACGCACTGACGCGTTTCGACCTTCCATGATCATCACCAGAGTACGACGGCAAACTGACTAGCGAGGATAAAACCGCATTGCGTATATATGGAAAGCAAAATTAGATATGCGGCTCTCACCTCTAGTAGTCGTGCATACATTTTACACGACTGTAAATGTCGGCTGCACGATTTCTATGCAGTCACAAATAATAACTGTTTGAATCTTTCGCCACTGGTATATATAGGCAATACAATTAAATAAAATGGGATTGGTGTTTACTTCAATCTCGTAAACTTGATTTAAAGAATTGTTACCACCACCCGCGCAATCAATGATTGTTTAATTGTATTGCCTATATTTATCTGGGGCGAAAGCTGCAAACAGTTTAACATTTCTATTCGAGTACAATGTATGCAAGACTACTAGAGTTGAGGATCGCATATCTAATTTTTCTTTCCATATATATGCAATGCGGTCTGATCCTCGCTAGTGAGTTTGCCGTCGTACTCTGATGATGATCATGGAAGGTTGAAACGCGTCATTGCCTGCGACTGGCGGTAGTTTTGCTATCTTGTTCGACGACCAGTTAAATACAATGGGTTCGGTGTTTACTTCAAGCTCGCAAACTTAATTTAAAGAATTGTTACCAACACCCTCGCAATCAATGATTGTTTAATTGTATTGATTTCTAAGTGTCGGAAAAGAATTATCGTCAACATAAGCATAGCTAACGACATCTGTCTTTGCGTTATTCAGTTGGTCTAATGGTTTTAGGCGTGTATGTTGGACCTTGTGCACGAGGGTCACTTTTCAATGAAGTTATGTGCATTTACGCATGCATATCTCAGATATATTTAATATCTTTTATATGAAAATATGCATATACACTATCACCAACTATAAAATGTAACGCATGTTCTTTATAATACAACAAAATAAATATATAATTCACGTTAATCCATCTAGACAGAGCTGGCTTCCTAGCTAAATCAGCGTATTGTATGGCAGATGCAAAGAAGACTGACTGTGTGCTTAATCCCCATCTTGCTTATCCGTTGAGTAATTTTTTCATTTGAGCTAATGAAATAATGCATAGTCGTATGTGCTTATTGATAAGAACCATTTAACAAGGGCTTTTTACATGACTTTATAATTATATGCATATATTTTGTGTACTTTTATTTAAATTAATTCATTATTTTTACAGGTCACTCAAATGGTCAGAAGGGCGCAAAGGGATTGTTACCTAGAAACTGTTGAATAATGCTTCTTATGCTGGAAATTTGTCTTCTGTGTCAAATAATACTTGTGTGCTTTTGTGGGAACCTATTCTGTTTGGTGTTGCGAACCTAGCAACAAATAAGCTCAGCTGTGACCAGAAGGGTAAACCAAAGACAGCATGAACGGAAAGTATAAACTCATGCACATTCGTTTCGTGCTTACTGTCGACTCATCAGTAGGAGCCGGTATTACGCCCTTTAACCACTATAAATTTGGGTGAGGAATGTGGGATAATAGGACGGTACAATCTTCTAGACGAATGTGTAAACCTGCAATAGTGAAGCTAACATCATATAAAGTCTCGAAAATGCGACTTCCACGCTAACTCACTCTATATAATATATATACCGAGTCTAAAAAGGATACTAACACTATGGCTATTGTGTTAGTAACCGATACCAACATTGTAGTACCGAAAAGGTACATGGTACTAACACTATGGTTGCCGAGTCGGTACATGGTACCAACATGATGGATATCAATGCATGCTATAGTTCACCGAAATTGAGAATTACAACTTTTTCTGAACACCTGTTACTCTGGTCTTGATTGATATTATCGAATAATTTTCAATAATAACCGGGATTACCAAAGCTTAATGATAAAATAAGACTGGCATCATTCAATAATCCTCCTTCAGTAAAAATAGTAGCATGAAATTTATTTACGGATGAAAGTTTTATCCGCCAATAGTTTGTCTAGTGGCTGATTAGCACAGGAGAAACACCAAATTTTCATGTGTATAACATCATCATCGTTATGCACAGCCATAAAAAAGCCAGTTTCACAAATTATTAGTAAGAGTAATTAGAAAGAGAGTACCTAGTTACTATGAGTATATTTATCTAGATGAAACAGAAGTGAGGCAAACTAAACTTCTACTTAAAACCATTCTGGCCAAGTCAGCAAGGCAAAATCATCAATACAGAGTCAATACAAACAAAACCTCGCAGCTAACTCTGCCCTACTAAGAAATGAAAGTTACAAAAATGATTTAGCTGTAAATCTGCAACAAGGTCGATGCGATGCCATATCGCGCAGATTTTCCATCCAAAAATTTTGATGCCAGACGAGTAGGCCCAAAAAAATTTTTTTTAGTAGTTGACTACTTAAATCTACTCACCTTCTTTCTTACGCCAGTCTGACGTTGGGTGAGAGATATTGTTCCACTGAGGGCATTCGCAAAACTTAACCGAGCCAACTAAGTCGATGGAGGCTAATTTGTTTCTCTAACGAGCAGTTGTTGGCCGAACTAAAAATAATTCTACGGATTTCAGCGTTGGTTAGTCGTTGTTGGTAAACTACATGTGCTTTGAATACCTGTAAGTGTCTAAAATCATCAATTCTAAGGGGTCAATTATTTTCAGAGTATAATAAAACTGCGCGTGTAGATGCATTGTAAGAACGACCTTTAAGGCAGAGTAAAATAATCGCCTCAGTTAATGATAGCTAACTGGACACTCATAAATAGGAGTTAAATATTGTTTGTTGCGGAGAACTAATGTATATGAAAGTATGTATTAGGGTGTTGCTAGCCTAGTAACAAAGTAGTTCAGTTGTGACCAGAAGGATAAACCAAAGACAGCATGAACGGATAGTATAATCTCATGCACATTTGTTTCGTGCTTACTGGCGACTCATCAGTATTAACTGATTTTACGCCCTTTAACCACTATTTTTGGGTGAGGAATGTGGGATAATAGGGCGGTACAATCTCCTAGACGAATATGTAATCCTATAGTAGTGAGGCTAACATAATACAAAGCCTCGAAAATGCGACTTCCACGCTAACTCACTCTATATAATATGTATACCGAGTCTAAAAAGGATACTAACACTATGGCAGTTGTGTTAGTAACCGATACCAACATTGTAGTACCGAAAAGGTACATGGTACTAACACTATGGTTGCCGAGTCGGTACATGGTACCAACATGATGGATATCAATGCATGCTATAGTTCACCGAAATTGAGAATTACAACTTTTTCTGAACACCTGTTACTCTGGTCTTGATTGATATTATCGAATAATTTTCAATAATAACCGGGATTACCAAAGCTTAATGATAAAATAAGACTGGCATCATTCAATAATCCTCCTTCAGTAAAAATAGTAGCATGAAATTTATTTACGGATGAAAGTTTTATCCGCCAATAGTTTGTCTAGTGGCTGATTAGCACAGGAGAAACACCAAATTTTCATGTGTATAACATCATCATCGTTATGCACAGCCATAAAAAAAGCCAGTTTCACAAATTATTAGTAAGAGTAATTAGAAAGAGAGTACCTAGTTACTATGAGTATATTTATCTAGATGAAACAGAAGTGAGGCAAACTAAACTTCTACTTAAAACCATTCTGGCCAAGTCAGCAAGGCAAAATCATCAATACAGAGTCAATACAAACAAAACCTCGCAGCTAACTCTGCCCTACTAAGAAATGAAAGTTACAAAAATGATTTAGCTGTAAATCTGCAACAAGGTCGATGCGATGCCATATCGCGCAGATTTTCCATCCAAAAATTTTGATGCCAGACGAGTAGGCCCAAAAAAATTTTTTTTAGTAGTTGACTACTTAAATCTACTCACCTTCTTTCTTACGCCAGTCTGACGTTGGGTGAGAGATATTGTTCCACTGAGGGCATTCGCAAAACTTAACCGAGCCAACTAAGTCGATGGAGGCTAATTTGTTTCTCTAACGAGCAGTTGTTGGCCGAACTAAAAATAATTCTACGGATTTCAGCGTTGGTTAGTCGTTGTTGGTAAACTACATGTGCTTTGAATACCTGTAAGTGTCTAAAATCATCAATTCTAAGGGGTCAATTATTTTCAGAGTATAATAAAACTGCGCGTGTAGATGCATTGTAAGAACGACCTTTAAGGCAGAGTAAAATAATCGCCTCAGTTAATGATAGCTAACTGGACACTCATAAATAGGAGTTAAATATTGTTTGTTGCGGAGAACTAATGTATATGAAAGTATGTATTAGGGTGTTGCTAGCCTAGTAACAAAGTAGTTCAGTTGTGACCAGAAGGATAAACCAAAGACAGCATGAACGGATAGTATAATCTCATGCACATTTGTTTCGTGCTTACTGGCGACTCATCAGTATTAACTGATTTTACGCCCTTTAACCACTATTTTTGGGTGAGGAATGTGGGATAATAGGGCGGTACAATCTCCTAGACGAATATGTAATCCTATAGTAGTGAGGCTAACATAATACAAAGCCTCGAAAATGCGACTTCCACGCTAACTCACTCTATATAATATGTATACCGAGTCTAAAAAGGATACTAACACTATGGCAGTTGTGTTAGTAACCGATACCAACATTGTAGTACCGAAAAGGTACATGGTACTAACACTATGGTTGCCGAGTCGGTACATGGTACCAACATGATGGATATCAATGCATGCTATAGTTCACCGAAATTGAGAATTACAACTTTTTCTGAACACCTGTTACTCTGGTCTTGATTGATATTATCGAATAATTTTCAATAATAACCGGGATTACCAAAGCTTAATGATAAAATAAGACTGGCATCATTCAATAATCCTCCTTCAGTAAAAATAGTAGCATGAAATTTATTTACGGATGAAAGTTTTATCCGCCAATAGTTTGTCTAGTGGCTGATTAGCACAGGAGAAACACCAAATTTTCATGTGTATAACATCATCATCGTTATGCACAGCCATAAAAAAAGCCAGTTTCACAAATTATTAGTAAGAGTAATTAGAAAGAGAGTACCTAGTTACTATGAGTATATTTATCTAGATGAAACAGAAGTGAGGCAAACTAAACTTCTACTTAAAACCATTCTGGCCAAGTCAGCAAGGCAAAATCATCAATACAGAGTCAATACAAACAAAACCTCGCAGCTAACTCTGCCCTACTAAGAAATGAAAGTTACAAAAATGATTTAGCTGTAAATCTGCAACAAGGTCGATGCGATGCCATATCGCGCAGATTTTCCATCCAAAAATTTTGATGCCAGACGAGTAGGCCCAAAAAAATTTTTTTTAGTAGTTGACTACTTAAATCTACTCACCTTCTTTCTTACGCCAGTCTGACGTTGGGTGAGAGATATTGTTCCACTGAGGGCATTCGCAAAACTTAACCGAGCCAACTAAGTCGATGGAGGCTAATTTGTTTCTCTAACGAGCAGTTGTTGGCCGAACTAAAAATAATTCTACGGATTTCAGCGTTGGTTAGTCGTTGTTGGTAAACTACATGCGCTTTGAATACCTGTAAGTGTCTAAAATCATCAATTCTAAGGGGTCAATTATTTTCAGAGTATAATAAAACTGCGCGTGTAGATGTATTGTAAGAACGACCTTTAAGGCAGAGTAAAATAATCGCCTCAGTTAATGATAGCTAACTGGACACTCATAAATAGGAGTTAAATATTGTTTGTTGCGAAGAACTAATGTATATGAAAGTATGTATTAGGGTGTTGCTAGCCTAGTAACAAAGTAGTTCAGTTGTGACCAGAAGGATAAACCAAAGACAGCATGAACGGATAGTATAATCTCATGCACATTTGTTTCGTGCTTACTGGCGACTCATCAGTATTAACTGATTTTACGCCCTTTAACCACTATTTTTGGGTGAGGAATGTGGGATAATAGGGCGGTACAATCTCCTAGACGAATATGTAATCCTATAGTAGTGAGGCTAACATAATACAAAGCCTCGAAAATGCGACTTCCACGCTAACTCACTCTATATAATATGTATACCGAGTCTAAAAAGGATACTAACACTATGGCAGTTGTTTTAGTAACCGATACCAACATTGTAGTACCGAAAAGGTACATGGTACTAACACTATGGTTGCCGAGTCGGTACATGGTACCAACATGATGGATATCAATGCATGCTATAGTTCACCGAAATTGAGAATTACAACTTTTTCTGAACACCTGTTACTCTGGTCTTGATTGATATTATCGAATAATTTTCAATAATAACCGGGATTACCAAAGCTTAATGATAAAATAAGACTGGCATCATTCAATAATCCTCCTTCAGTAAAAATAGTAGCATGAAATTTATTTACGGATGAAAGTTTTATCCGCCAATAGTTTGTCTAGTGGCTGATTAGCACAGGAGAAACACCAAATTTTCATGTGTATAACATCATCATCGTTATGCACAGCCATAAAAAAGCCAGTTTCACAAATTATTAGTAAGAGTAATTAGAAAGAGAGTACCTAGTTACTATGAGTATATTTATCTAGATGAAACAGAAGTGAGGCAAACTAAACTTCTACTTAAAACCATTCTGGCCAAGTCAGCAAGGCAAAATCATCAATACAGAGTCAATACAAACAAAACCTCGCAGCTAACTCTGCCCTACTAAGAAATGAAAGTTACAAAAATGATTTAGCTGTAAATCTGCAACAAGGTCGATGCGATGCCATATCGCGCAGATTTTCCATCCAAAAATTTTGATGCCAGACGAGTAGGCCCAAAAAAATTTTTTTTAGTAGTTGACTACTTAAATCTACTCACCTTCTTTCTTACGCCAGTCTGACGTTGGGTGAGAGATATTGTTCCACTGAGGGCATTCGCAAAACTTAACCGAGCCAACTAAGTCGATGGAGGCTAATTTGTTTCTCTAACGAGCAGTTGTTGGCCGAACTAAAAATAATTCTACGGATTTCAGCGTTGGTTAGTCGTTGTTGGTAAACTACATGTGCTTTGAATACCTGTAAGTGTCTAAAATCATCAATTCTAAGGGGTCAATTATTTTCAGAGTATAATAAAACTGCGCGTGTAGATGCATTGTAAGAACGACCTTTAAGGCAGAGTAAAATAATCGCCTCAGTTAATGATAGCTAACTGGACACTCATAAATAGGAGTTAAATATTGTTTGTTGCGGAGAACTAATGTATATGAAAGTATGTATTAGGGTGTTGCTAGCCTAGTAACAAAGTAGTTCAGTTGTGACCAGAAGGATAAACCAAAGACAGCATGAACGGATAGTATAATCTCATGCACATTTGTTTCGTGCTTACTGGCGACTCATCAGTATTAACTGATTTTACGCCCTTTAACCACTATTTTTGGGTGAGGAATGTGGGATAATAGGGCGGTACAATCTCCTAGACGAATATGTAATCCTATAGTAGTGAGGCTAACATAATACAAAGCCTCGAAAATGCGACTTCCACGCTAACTCACTCTATATAATATGTATACCGAGTCTAAAAAGGATACTAACACTATGGCAGTTGTGTTAGTAACCGATACCAACATTGTAGTACCGAAAAGGTACATGGTACTAACACTATGGTTGCCGAGTCGGTACATGGTACCAACATGATGGATATCAATGCATGCTATAGTTCACCGAAATTGAGAATTACAACTTTTTCTGAACACCTGTTACTCTGGTCTTGATTGATATTATCGAATAATTTTCAATAATAACCGGGATTACCAAAGCTTAATGATAAAATAAGACTGGCATCATTCAATAATCCTCCTTCAGTAAAAATAGTAGCATGAAATTTATTTACGGATGAAAGTTTTATCCGCCAATAGTTTGTCTAGTGGCTGATTAGCACAGGAGAAACACCAAATTTTCATGTGTATAACATCATCATCGTTATGCACAGCCATAAAAAAAGCCAGTTTCACAAATTATTAGTAAGAGTAATTAGAAAGAGAGTACCTAGTTACTATGAGTATATTTATCTAGATGAAACAGAAGTGAGGCAAACTAAACTTCTACTTAAAACCATTCTGGCCAAGTCAGCAAGGCAAAATCATCAATACAGAGTCAATACAAACAAAACCTCGCAGCTAACTCTGCCCTACTAAGAAATGAAAGTTACAAAAATGATTTAGCTGTAAATCTGCAACAAGGTCGATGCGATGCCATATCGCGCAGATTTTCCATCCAAAAATTTTGATGCCAGACGAGTAGGCCCAAAAAAATTTTTTTTAGTAGTTGACTACTTAAATCTACTCACCTTCTTTCTTACGCCAGTCTGACGTTGGGTGAGAGATATTGTTCCACTGAGGGCATTCGCAAAACTTAACCGAGCCAACTAAGTCGATGGAGGCTAATTTGTTTCTCTAACGAGCAGTTGTTGGCCGAACTAAAAATAATTCTACGGATTTCAGCGTTGGTTAGTCGTTGTTGGTAAACTACATGCGCTTTGAATACCTGTAAGTGTCTAAAATCATCAATTCTAAGGGGTCAATTATTTTCAGCGTATAATAAAACTGCGCGTATAGATGCATTGTAAACACGACCTTTAAGGCAGAGTAAAATAATCGCCTCAGTTAATGATAGCTAACTGGACACTCATAAATAGGAGTTAAATATTGTTTGTTGCGGAGAACTAATGTATATGAAAGTATGTATTAGGGTGTTGCTAGCCTAGTAACAAAGTAGTTCAGTTGTGACCAGAAGGATAAACCAAAGACAGCATGAACGGATAGTATAATCTCATGCACATTTGTTTCGTGCTTACTGGCGACTCATCAGTATTAACTGATTTTACGCCCTTTAACCACTATTTTTGGGTGAGGAATGTGGGATAATAGGGCGGTACAATCTCCTAGACGAATATGTAATCCTATAGTAGTGAGGCTAACATAATACAAAGCCTCGAAAATGCGACTTCCACGCTAACTCACTCTATATAATATGTATACCGAGTCTAAAAAGGATACTAACACTATGGCAGTTGTGTTAGTAACCGATACCAACATTGTAGTACCGAAAAGGTACATGGTACTAACACTATGGTTGCCGAGTCGGTACATGGTACCAACATGATGGATATCAATGCATGCTATAGTTCACCGAAATTGAGAATTACAACTTTTTCTGAACACCTGTTACTCTGGTCTTGATTGATATTATCGAATAATTTTCAATAATAACCGGGATTACCAAAGCTTAATGATAAAATAAGACTGGCATCATTCAATAATCCTCCTTCAGTAAAAATAGTAGCATGAAATTTATTTACGGATGAAAGTTTTATCCGCCAATAGTTTGTCTAGTGGCTGATTAGCACAGGAGAAACACCAAATTTTCATGTGTATAACATCATCATCGTTATGCACAGCCATAAAAAAGCCAGTTTCACAAATTATTAGTAAGAGTAATTAGAAAGAGAGTACCTAGTTACTATGAGTATATTTATCTAGATGAAACAGAAGTGAGGCAAACTAAACTTCTACTTAAAACCATTCTGGCCAAGTCAGCAAGGCAAAATCATCAATACAGAGTCAATACAAACAAAACCTCGCAGCTAACTCTGCCCTACTAAGAAATGAAAGTTACAAAAATGATTTAGCTGTAAATCTGCAACAAGGTCGATGCGATGCCATATCGCGCAGATTTTCCATCCAAAAATTTTGATGCCAGACGAGTAGGCCCAAAAAAATTTTTTTTAGTAGTTGACTACTTAAATCTACTCACCTTCTTTCTTACGCCAGTCTGACGTTGGGTGAGAGATATTGTTCCACTGAGGGCATTCGCAAAACTTAACCGAGCCAACTAAGTCGATGGAGGCTAATTTGTTTCTCTAACGAGCAGTTGTTGGCCGAACTAAAAATAATTCTACGGATTTCAGCGTTGGTTAGTCGTTGTTGGTAAACTACATGCGCTTTGAATACCTGTAAGTGTCTAAAATCATCAATTCTAAGGGGTCAATTATTTTCAGAGTATAATAAAACTGCGCGTGTAGATGCATTGTAAGAACGACCTTTAAGGCAGAGTAAAATAATCGCCTCAGTTAATGATAGCTAACTGGACACTCATAAATAGGAGTTAAATATTGTTTGTTGCGGAGAACTAATGTATATGAAAGTATGTATTAGGGTGTTGCTAGCCTAGTAACAAAGTAGTTCAGTTGTGACCAGAAGGATAAACCAAAGACAGCATGAACGGATAGTATAATCTCATGCACATTTGTTTCGTGCTTACTGGCGACTCATCAGTATTAACTGATTTTACGCCCTTTAACCACTATATTTGGGTGAGGAATGTGGGATAATAGGACGGTACAATCTCCTAGACGAATGTGTAAACCTATAGTAGTGAAGCTAACATAATACAAAGCCTCGAAAATGCGACTTCCACGCTAACTCACTCTATATAATATGTATACCGAGTCTAAAAAGGATACTAACACTATGGCAGTTGTGTTAGTAACCGATACCAACATTGTAGTACCGAAAAGGTACATGGTACTAACACTATGGTTGCCGAGTCGGTACATGGTACCAACATGATGGATATCAATGCATGCTATAGTTCACCGAAATTGAGAATTACAACTTTTTCTGAACACCTGTTACTCTGGTCTTGATTGATATTATCGAATAATTTTCAATAATAACCGGGATTACCAAAGCTTAATGATAAAATAAGACTGGCATCATTCAATAATCCTCCTTCAGTAAAAATAGTAGCATGAAATTTATTTACGGATGAAAGTTTTATCCGCCAATAGTTTGTCTAGTGGCTGATTAGCACAGGAGAAACACCAAATTTTCATGTGTATAACATCATCATCGTTATGCACAGCCATAAAAAAGCCAGTTTCACAAATTATTAGTAAGAGTAATTAGAAAGAGAGTACCTAGTTACTATGAGTATATTTATCTAGATGAAACAGAAGTGAGGCAAACTAAACTTCTACTTAAAACCATTCTGGCCAAGTCAGCAAGGCAAAATCATCAATACAGAGTCAATACAAACAAAACCTCGCAGCTAACTCTGCCCTACTAAGAAATGAAAGTTACAAAAATGATTTAGCTGTAAATCTGCAACAAGGTCGATGCGATGCCATATCGCGCAGATTTTCCATCCAAAAATTTTGATGCCAGACGAGTAGGCCCAAAAAAATTTTTTTTAGTAGTTGACTACTTAAATCTACTCACCTTCTTTCTTACGCCAGTCTGACGTTGGGTGAGAGATATTGTTCCACTGAGGGCATTCGCAAAACTTAACCGAGCCAACTAAGTCGATGGAGGCTAATTTGTTTCTCTAACGAGCAGTTGTTGGCCGAACTAAAAATAATTCTACGGATTTCAGCGTTGGTTAGTCGTTGTTGGTAAACTACATGTGCTTTGAATACCTGTAAGTGTCTAAAATCATCAATTCTAAGGGGTCAATTATTTTCAGAGTATAATAAAACTGCGCGTGTAGATGCATTGTAAGAACGACCTTTAAGGCAGAGTAAAATAATCGCCTCAGTTAATGATAGCTAACTGGACACTCATAAATAGGAGTTAAATATTGTTTGTTGCGGAGAACTAATGTATATGAAAGTATGTATTAGGGTGTTGCTAGCCTAGTAACAAAGTAGTTCAGTTGTGACCAGAAGGATAAACCAAAGACAGCATGAACGGATAGTATAATCTCATGCACATTTGTTTCGTGCTTACTGGCGACTCATCAGTATTAACTGATTTTACGCCCTTTAACCACTATTTTTGGGTGAGGAATGTGGGATAATAGGGCGGTACAATCTCCTAGACGAATATGTAATCCTATAGTAGTGAGGCTAACATAATACAAAGCCTCGAAAATGCGACTTCCACGCTAACTCACTCTATATAATATATATACCGAGTCTGTAAAGGATACTAACACTATGGCAATTGTGTTAGTAACCGATACCAACATTGTAGTACCGAAAAGGTACATGGTACTAACACTATGGTTGCCGAGTCGGTACATGGTACCAACATGATGGATATCAATGCATGCTATAGTTCACCGAAATTGAGAATTACAACTTTTTCTGAACACCTGTTACTCTGGTCTTGATTGATATTATCGAATAATTTTCAATAATAACCGGGATTACCAAAGCTTAATGATAAAATAAGACTGGCATCATTCAATAATCCTCCTTCAGTAAAAATAGTAGCATGAAATTTATTTACGGATGAAAGTTTTATCCGCCAATAGTTTGTCTAGTGGCTGATTAGCACAGGAGAAACACCAAATTTTCATGTGTATAACATCATCATCGTTATGCACAGCCATAAAAAAAGCCAGTTTCACAAATTATTAGTAAGAGTAATTAGAAAGAGAGTACCTAGTTACTATGAGTATATTTATCTAGATGAAACAGAAGTGAGGCAAACTAAACTTCTACTTAAAACCATTCTGGCCAAGTCAGCAAGGCAAAATCATCAATACAGAGTCAATACAAACAAAACCTCGCAGCTAACTCTGCCCTACTAAGAAATGAAAGTTACAAAAATGATTTAGCTGTAAATCTGCAACAAGGTCGATGCGATGCCATATCGCGCAGATTTTCCATCCAAAAATTTTGATGCCAGACGAGTAGGCCCAAAAAAATTTTTTTTAGTAGTTGACTACTTAAATCTACTCACCTTCTTTCTTACGCCAGTCTGACGTTGGGTGAGAGATATTGTTCCACTGAGGGCATTCGCAAAACTTAACCGAGCCAACTAAGTCGATGGAGGCTAATTTGTTTCTCTAACGAGCAGTTGTTGGCCGAACTAAAAATAATTCTACGGATTTCAGCGTTGGTTAGTCGTTGTTGGTAAACTACATGCGCTTTGAATACCTGTAAGTGTCTAAAATCATCAATTCTAAGGGGTCAATTATTTTCAGAGTATAATAAAACTGCGCGTGTAGATGCATTGTAAGAACGACCTTTAAGGCAGAGTAAAATAATCGCCTCAGTTAATGATAGCTAACTGGACACTCATAAATAGGAGTTAAATATTGTTTGTTGCGGAGAACTAATATATATGCAAGTATGTATTAGGGTGTTGCGAGCCTAGTAACAAATTAGTTCAGTTGTGACCAGAAGGATAAACCAAAGGCAGCATGAACGGATAGTATAATCTCATGCACATTCGTTTCGTGCTTACTGGCGACTCATCAGTAGGAGCCGGTATTACGCCCTTTAACCACTATATATTTGGGTGAGGAATGTGGAATAATAGGACGGTACAATCTCCTAGACGAATGTGTAAACCTGTAATAGTGAGGCTAACATAATCTAAAGTCAACGACAATGCGACTTCAATGCTAACTCACACTATATAATATATATACCGAGTCTGTAAAGGATACTAACACTATGGCTATTGTGTTAGTAACTGATACCAACATTGTAGTACCGAAAAGGTACATGGTACTAACACTATGGTTGCCGAGTCGGTACATGATACCAACATGATGGATATCAATGTATGCTATAGTTCACCGAAATTGAGAATTACAACTATTTCTGAACACCTGTTACTCCAGTTAAATCCATACACTCTGGCCTTCATCGATATCAGTTATCACATTTCGCGGTAAGCATGACATCATTCAATTCAATATATTACAGTTAAATACTGTTTGTTGCGAAGAACTAATATATATGCAAGTATGTATTAGGTGTTGCGAACCTAGTAACAAATTAGTTCAGTTGTGACCAGAAGGATAAACCAAAGGCAGCATGAACGGAAAGTATAATCTCATGCACATTCGTTTCGTGCTTACTGGCGACTCATCAGTAGGAGCCGGTATTACGCTCTTTAACCACTATATATTTGGTAGAAGAATGTGGAATAATAGGACGGTACATACTTGCATATATATTAGTTCTTCGCAACAAACAGTATTTAACTGTAATATATTGAATTGAATGGATGTCGCTTCTTACCGCGAAATGTGATAACTGATATCGATGAAGACCAGAGTGTATGGTTTACTGGAGTAATAGGTGTTCGGAAATTGTTGTAATTCTCAATTTGGGTGAACTTTAGCATAAATTATATCCATCAGGTTGGTATCGATGTACCGACTCGGAAACCATAGTGTTAGTATCCGGTACTCATCGATTTCAAAAAAGGTATCAGTTACTAACACAATGGCCATAGTGTTAGTATCCTTTACAGACTCGGTATATATATTATATAGTGTGAGTTAGCATTGAAGTCGCATTGTCGTTGACTTCAGATTATGTTAGCTTCACTATTACAGGTTTACACATTCGTCTAGGAGATTGTACCGTCCTATTATTCCACATTCTTTCTACGAAATATATAGTGGTTAAAGGGCGTCATACCGGCTCCTACTGATGAGTCGCCAGTAAGCACGAAACGAATGTGCATGAGATTATACTTTCCGTTCATGCTGCCTTTGGTTTATCCTTCTGGTCACAACTGAACTAATTTTTTATTAGGTTCGCAAAACCTAATACATACTACCATAATTGGATATCCACGCAGAGATAAAACCGTTAGTTACTTCTTGTGCAGAAATGGTGCTAAGAGGTAATGCTGCAGGCCATTGTGTAAACCTGTCAATCATATTTAGAACGTAGCTGAAACCTTAAACCTTTGTCAGATGAATTATGTCGATGTGGACGATGACGGGGCTAGAAGTAGCTCAAACGATTGTGCCGTGTGATCTTGTTTTTCTGGCAAATGGCACACTCCTGAGCCTGTGAGCCCAGAAACGACCTGTAAGAAGTCGGGCAGTCGCCTTGCTTTTAGGCTTCCAAACTCCGTCGATCTCTTGTTCCAAAGTGGCTCCAATTGCGAATTCAGTAGCATCTGTCGTGATTAGAAACGGTCGTTGAAAATCTGGATGCGTTAGCATTGTGGCATTTGCTAACGAGTAGATGGCGAGTCGCACTAATTCCTCGTCTTTGGATGACCGAGTTATTATGGAATTCTTGCTAAGTCATTTTCGATTCCGCAAGTACCTGCACAAATGATAAAGTTGTCTTGAAAGGCCTGGAAGGAACTTGCGATAGTAGTTTAGTACTCCCAGAATTTTCTGCAACTCGCTAACAGTCTTCGGTGACTTGATATTCCTGATTGAATTCGCCTTTGACGGCAAAGGTTGAATACCTTGTGGCGTGATACGATGCCCTAAGAAGTCCACGGATGTAGTTGCAATCTGCTTCTTGTCACAGTTGATCTTGAGTCCGTGGTTGGATAAGCGTGAGAGGACATTTCGTAGATGCTTGGCATGAGATTCTAAGTCTGGACTGAATACCATAATGTCATCGAGATATGACATACAATAAGCAGAGTCGTCGCGAAGTATGTTGTCCATGAATCTTTGAAATGTCTGTGTAGCACACTTAAGTCCAAAAGGCATGTAAAGATATTCGAAAAGTCCAAATGGAGTGATGACTGCAGTTTTCTCGATATCCTCTGGTGCTACCGGGATGTGATGGTAGGCTTGTCTGAGGTCAATCACTGAGAAGAAATTGCTGCCGTTGAGTTTTTCAAGTAAAGTGTTAATATTTGGAATAGGATATGCATCAGATTTTGTTCACTGAATTTAGCTTACGGTAGTCTCCGCAGGCTCTGTACGATCCGTTTGATTTGGAGACTAAGTGCAGTGGTGACGCCCATGAACTTTTCGATGGTCTGATGATTCCCTCTTCCAAAAGCCTTGAGAATTCTTTCTTGGGCAGCTTTCAGCTTAGCAGGAGCCAGTGGTCGCTTCTTGAGTGCAATAGGTTGTCCTTCTGTGACGATATGATGCATCGTGTTGGAGACTCGTAGCTCTGACTTGTTAAGATCGAAAAGCGATTTGTATTTTCGAAGAGCTGCTGATATCTCTGCTGAATGATGCACTGGGGTTGGCTGAATGACCTGTAACTCCAAACGCTCGTAAGCAAGTGTCCAAAAACTTTGCTAAAGTCCGGTGGTGGGGTCGATGATCTTTTGATTGACAAGATCAACAATGAGCCAAAATTTCAAAAGGAAATCAAGGCCTATTATGTTTTTTGTGAGACCTTGGCAACGATGAAGTTGTGATTAAATTCACGCTGTAAACCTATGTTGAATATGAGATGCCGGCAGCCATAAGTATGTATGGGTTCCTCTGTAGCTGTTGCAAATAGATCTCCTAGATAACTCTTGGCCATTGAATCACCCTTGAGAATTGAGACTGCTGCACCTGTGTCTACGATGAATTCGTCGTCAGTTATGAAATAAAGAAGACGCAGAAGTTTGTTGGGCTGTTTGGCTGGGTCATGCAAACAAATAGGCTACTGATCGCGAATGACAATTTCCGTTTGGCTATCTATGTGGCAAATTCGGCGTGAACGAAGAGAGTCAATAGGAATGTCGGATTCTAAGTGATTTCTTCCTTGTGGCGCCGTTGATGCCGTTGATGCGCAGAAAGTACGGTCTTCAACTTTCTGCGCCATACGTTTCCCGATCCTGATGCACCACTGCGTCTGTTTTCTGTTGTCTTTCCCATCAACTGTGGAAATTGACATTCATTTGGAAATTCTTCGGAACGACATAGACAGACTTGACAGGAACAAAAATACTTATGGTGATTATAGCACCAGTTCTTTTGGGCATATCTGTTAAAGGATTGCGGGAATCTCGATCGCTGGCTGCTGTTATAATGTGTTTTGGGCGTAAGATTTGGTTGAGCATTCACCTAATTTAGCTATGATTTCCTTATGGCCAATTCTAACTCACATCTCTCAGATAAGTCCTCTATAGAGAGAGTGTTGGGGAGCTGTCTGGCGAATAATTTTCGTGATTATGGAAGATTGTTGATATAAACAACCTGTGTCTCATGGTCAGAAATATTGATTTTATACCAACGTTTTCGTAATTCAATTAAAATCTCAATGGCGCCAAGGTTTGGTGTGTCTAACTACGCATATTATCTGTTCAGTTTCTGTGGGACCCAACAAGGATTCTACTTCATTTTGTAGTGTAGAGGCCCTTTGGTCACTGTCATAAGAGAGCCTCTGAGATGCCAGGCCCGGATAATCCATATATTTGGTATGATTATCTAATTTGTAACACTTAAGTTCCTCTGAATTATCTTTTAAACTAAATTCCTTAAGTCCACTTGCTAATTGCTCTGTATCCTCAATATTTAATAAACCAGCCATAATATTAGGATAAAATTTCTTGCAATTTATATATTATATTAATTAATCTCACCGAGATGCGCTGATATCAACAGATGACAGAACAATACGGTGGTGACCTTGAAAAGAAATATCCACCTCAATTACCTGAAGCAAATTTGAGATCCTTCTCAATAATGTGTATTGAGAACGATAGATGAATGTGGATTACAATAATTTATTAACAAAGAGTACTCAAATGAAACCACACAGTATAACGCTTGTGCAACTCAGCAACTCAGAACAAAACTCCAATCTAAACATTCCACAAGGCAAGTCAAAAACTTCGACAATATGAACAAAAGAAATTTAAATAAAAATTTACGATACTTTTGAAAAAAACACAATATTGTTTAGGGAAATCAGCGATAACATCAAATGTCCAAAAAATAAAACTAGATTTATTTTTATATTTAGAGTGAATTCATGTCCAATAATTTAATTTACCTCCATAGTAGGCCCAACATGTGATTAGGTAGTTTCTTAATGGCCTCAAGCTTCGGTTTAATCCGTCGCTGCGATTCAGAAAGTAGTTTAGCAAAAACCATTAACAGATTTTGATGACTATCATAATCTGGAAACGAGGAGAAAGCGGAGACTACGCGCATAATGAATAGTTCGCTATCTCCCTCCAAAACAGGAACATCAATATCTAAAATTGGACCTGACATTCCAACAACCTTACGGGATCTTTAAAACATAAATTTTTAAGCAAGATGACAATATATAAAATGACTTTAACCGAAACGCTTACCCACAAACGGCTTCCGCAGTTGAAGCAGAAACTTCCGCATTTAAACCTTCCGTGATGAGTGCAGAACGCAGATGAAATTAGTTCCTTCTCAAAGTCACAAGTCAGTTCTACACTTTCGTACAGTCAATGTTCTTTCACAGATCACCAAGATGTACAGTTTTGTACGTAGGAAAAAAATTATTGGATAGAACACCTTCCTTCAAAAAATTATACCAAAAAATTGCCCAGAAGACCTTGACTTTAGAGAGATTAACAACAAGAATAAAACGTATACGCAAATGTCAATTTACTGTACATCCAAAAAAATGAAAAAGTAACACAGTCGAATGTATTTATACCAAAAGTTTGCTAATTGCTCAAAAAACAGTACAAAACTCAGAATCCTGGCGCGGTCGCCAATTTTGTAAACACCACAGCTTCAAGTAAATGCAGTACGGCGTTATAAAATCAGTTAGGAGCAAAGGATGGCTGAGTTGGTACTGTTGTTGGCCCTTTTTAGGGCCTTGTATTGCATTCTCCGGCAGATGCCGAGAAAGTCAGTTAGTGTAGCAGTGTCTAGAAATACTCCTAGACACTTGAGACCAGCTATGGATAACTTGGGTTGTGATTCCTTCTGTTGTTACGTAGAAATCCCACTGAGTAAACTCGTTGAAGTTCTGCAGCAGCGGGCTCGTCTCTCTAGTTGTACAGCAACAAGATTGGCGTGACTGAAATTGCCAATGAGTGTGAAGCAATCCAAAAATCAGCATAGATGACGATAGCAGAGAGCACGTCGGAGAAACGCACAGCCGAAGGCAAACGCGACAACTGACATGCATGGTAAATTCACTGTGCTTAAATAACCTTAATTGGCTGCTCGCACACCATTGGTTAACGACAAATTTCGCATTTTTGTCATTGGTGCACAAATTGTTGGAAGTAGTGGCCAGTCATACCGCGTGAGGCAAAATAGAGCAATATAAGATTTGGGAGCCGCAGCGTGAGAATTTCAAGATATATTGCCACTGAAGTTGCCAGGTTTAAGTTAAAATCTGGGCAGGCTGGATCGCCGTTAATATGTTTGTATACGACCAAGGGAGCTAGTGTGTGCTCGACGTTTTGGTCATGAAATTTGTAGAGTGGTCTCTGTGCAAATAATGAATTTGAGATACGCATTGAAAGTGGCCCGTACCATTATATGAGGTTGATAACTACTTAGTGCTACTACGAAAGCGTTAGCTCTGGTAGCTGGTAATTTTTTCGTGAAATGCAACTGATGAAGACCTACGGTAAAGTAGGTCGAAATATTTTGCTAAAAAAATTACTTGAAAATGAAAGCTGCGTTAGTCAGAACGCAGATCAGGTAATTTTAAAGTATTTGAGTTGTCTGAGCTAAATCGAGTAAGGACCGCGATACTTTGGTTGTAGTGGTGCAACAGCAGTGTCGTTGCGAAAAAGTACTCTCTTGCAGCTGTGGAGCTGTGGGTGAACGAAGACTGGATGAGGCGTATGTCTCGGCTGCTGTTCAGACATGTTACCGAAATGAAGTCGGAGGCGGGTAGCTTCGTCTTGTGGGTCATCCTGTACGGGTAGTAGACAAGGGAGCTGACTAGGCAGGCGTAGATCCATGCCATACAAGAGTTGTGATGCAGACGTTTTAATGGATTCACGGTAGCGGGAAAGCATGGCCAGCAGAACTAAGGGTAGTGCATCGACCCAGTTGCTATTAATAGACGAAGGATGCTAAAGCAGCTTTGAGTTCCCTATGCATTCTCTCTACCATACCGTTAAATTGGGGATGGTAGGCAGTCGTCTGGCGTAAGGTGCATCCCATGAACCGCAAGGTGGTTTTGAAACGATCCGATGAGAAGCAAGTGCCTCTGTCACTGATGACCTCATTGGGAACACCATAATTGGATATCCATGCAGAGATAAAACCGTTAGTTACTTCGTCTGCAGAAATGGTGCCAAGAGGTTATGCCGCAGGCCACCGTGTAAATCTATCAATCATAGTAAGAAAGTAGCTGAAACCTTGAAGCTTTGTCAGATGAACTATGTCGATGTGGACGATGTTTAGGCGAGAAGTAGTTCGGAAATGTTGCAACTTAGAACGAGTGTGCCGTGTGATCTTGTTTTTCTGGCAAATGGCACACTCGGAGACTCATCGTTTAGCGTTCTGCCTAAGCCTGTGATCCCAGAAACGATCTGTGAGAAGTCGGACAGTCGCTTTGCTTCCTGGGTGAGAAATTGAGTGAATTGAGTCGAAAACTTTTCTCTGAAGGCTGGTTGGCAGAACTGGCTTGTTGGGCTGCGTACCTGTGAAGTAAACAATTGGTAAGCCTTCTCAGAGACGGCATATGAACTTGGTTGGGTGACGGGCTACTGATCTTTGAATGTGAATGTCACCGCGCTGTTCCGTTCGCAGGAGGGATGGCGTTAGTGCAGGTTCACTGAGTGTCACAAAGTTGACAGTGAATGGCGACGGCGAAGGTGGTTGTAGCGAGACGTCTGGCCTGGAAAGGGCATCTGCAATGAAGTTTTGTTTGCCCTTGACATGAAAGATGTCAAATTGCCATTCGCTTAGACGTGAAAGCTGTCTTTCCACTCTGGCAGGGTACTTGGCGATAGTTGAAGTCGCGTTTCAAAGTGCGCTAACTAATGGTGCATTATCTGTGAAAACAACAAATCTGCTACTGCCAATGATGCTGATAAAATGGCGCACTGCGTCGTGGATGGCGAGGAGTTCTCGACCGAAAGTGTCGTATCTTGTTTCTACTGGTTGGAGAGTACGCGAGTAGAAACTGATAGGCTTCCGAACTCCGTCGATCTCTTGTTCCAAAGTGGCTCCAATAGCGAATTCAGAAGCATCTGTCGTGAGTAGAAATGGGCGTTGAAAATCTGGATGATACAATATTGTTACGATACAAATATATTCGCCGACATATTGCGTAAATTAAATTCAATTCGATTTACGCTGCACCAATGAAAAAAGCGAAACTTGCCGTTAACCAATAGTGTGCAAGTAGCCAAGCTAAGTCTATTTAAGCACGGTGAATTTACCATGCAAGTCGGTTGTCGCGTCTTCCTTCTGCTGTGCGTTTCTCCGACTGTGCTGTCTATCTTCATACACGCTGATTTTGGGCTTGCTTCACAGACATTGCCAATTTCAGTCACGCCAATCTTGTTGCTATACAATTAGAGAGACGAACCAGTTACTGCAAAACTTCAACGAATTTACTCAGCGGGATTTCAACACAACAACAGAAAGTAGAACAACGCAAGTCAACCAGAGCTGGTGTAGAGGCCCTTTGGAAGAGAGCCTCTGAGATGCCAGGCCCGGACAATCAATATATGCGGTATGATCAACTAATTTGGAACACCTCCATGTTAATCACAGCAAATAATACACGCAAATAAATAACCTGATCTCGTTGTAACACAAATTTATTACTAAAATCAAAATAGTAATGATAAAACCAGAAAGTTGTTACAAGTTAACAAAGATCATTTTGCGTCCAGCACACAGAACAGACAACTCAAAACTCACAAATAAACAATTCTTACATAGGTAACTTTGTTATTTCTTTACTAAAACAATTAAACATTGTTTATAGAAATGTTAACGCTTAGTACTACGTTTGCACAGTAACACAACGTTTAAACAGTGTCCTGACAGAAGTAAGACTTTTATGTCAGAGGAAATAGCTTCCTCTACATACACCACCTTCTCAAAAAAGGCGTCTAGTAGTAGACGTAATCCTTGTTCTTCGTCTGATGTTGAATTCTTCCTGAGCGAGTTTCAACATGTTGTTCTTGTACTTCACTAGGTTTCACTTTCATATTGCATTGTTCTCTGTCCAGGACTTCTTGATTGTGAAGATCTAACGTTGTATATACCTCATACCCCATTATATCCCTGAGCAAAGTACTCTGGTTCGGTAGAGGATACGAATCACCTTTCGTTAACGAGCTCAATAGACGATAGTTACCACAAACCCTCCATTGTCCTGGTTCAGGTTTGAGAACAAAGACATTTGGAGATGCATAGCTGGAATTTGAACGCCTACAAATTCCTTCTTCCCTCAACCGCTTAAATTCTTCAATAGCAACCTCCTGCTTATGTTGTGCTAACGGTTGAGCCTTCGGTGAACAGGGTAGTGGTTCCACCAACTCGATTTGGTGTTCTATGCCTGTCTTTAAACTCTTGCGCTTAGCATTGAATGGTAGAAACATGGCCAGGTGTTTCTCGATGACATCCACCATGTCATCGGCGACGACGGGTCTGGGTAATCTCACTGACCTAACTACTGAGGTTCCTGTCTCAGCATAAGTCACTATCCCAGTGCCTTGTCCAATGGTTCTAGATTTGAGATCTAAAGCGATATTAAAATTTCTCAAAGCTTCGATATTTCTCAAAATTGGTATGTCACTTGTCTCTACATTAATTCAATCTTTTCTATTGATTCCTCGTTTAAATAATTGAAATTACCTAACAAAAAATTGTGAAATAGTGCAGCAACTAATTTCATTTTTGAATAGACAAAAAAAACAAAGTAAACAATCGAACGGTGAACCAAGACAAAAATCGGCGTGAGAAAACTCATGCAGTAGTTTTAAAACGATCTCGATCAACATTCTGGCATCATTTTGGAGATAGAGAATAGTTCTAACAAATAGGCAGACGTATTGGCGCCAAAGCAAACGAGGAACAATACACCGGCATTTTTGAGGCAGTGAGTGTCACCCAAGGCGTTTTTTCACATGACTGAGCGCCAAGATCAAGCATATTAATGTTACAGACAGGAATAGCATTTGCATTTACTCCGCCAAATACATAAATTCTACTGTCAAAAACAACAGCTTCAGCAGACTTTAGTGCGAACTGCAAGATTAAATCGTCGCAAACACACCAAAGATCCTCAACTGGTAAATAGTACTCAACTGTTCTTACAGAATTCTTTTCACGTGAGCGTCCTCCTATAGCAAAAATGTATTTATTAACAGAACACACAGCATGCTCCCAACGAGTCTCTGTTAGCCATGCAATTTCTCGCCATCTTTCAGCAACAATATCGAAGCATTCGCAAATACCCTTCGTAATTCCACCAACCAAATAGATATATCTTTCTAGTGAAGTACTGCTGTAATTATCAACATTGGTTTCATCAAAGTACGATAAAATAGATGACCGTTCATCACTTGTGTTATTATTATTATGTACCCCAAAAAATTCACCAGAAATCCACGAATATATACAACAAAATTCCCAGAAGACCACGATCAGGGGAAAAGAAGACGTAAACGCAAATGTTAATCTATTTTCATCCCGAAATAAATTAGAAAAGAAAGTCAATTTTATTTATACCCAAAAAACAGAACAATACTCAATATCCTGGCGCGGTCGCCACTTGAGTAAACGCCCCGGCTTCAACGTAAATGCCGTACGACGTTACAAACTCGGTTAAGGTGCTCTGGATATAGATATTGTTATGATAGGGGGCCCTTAACAGGGCCTGGTCGTGCGTTCTCCGGCAAATGCCGAGTGTGAAGATGTCCTAGAGCCTTGGGTTGACTCTGGCTGTGGTTCCTTCTGTTGTTGCGTTGTAATCACGATGTGGAAAACTTCGTTGAAGTTCTGCATTAATTGGCTCGTCTCGCTGGTTGTACCGCAACAAGATGAGTCACGGATGTTGCCAATTGTTGGTAAAACAAATCCAATCCAGCGTAGGTATTGACAGCCGACAGCACGCACACCGTAACGCAAAGCAGAAGGCAAATGTGACAACTGACTTGCATGGTAAATTGCCGTGCTTAAATACCATGCCATAGTAATATATGTCTACTTGCACACTATTGGTTAATCGGCAAGTTTCGCTTTTTTCTCATTGGTGCAACGTAAATAAAATTGAATTTAATTTACGCAATATGTCGGCAATTAATTTGTGTCGTTACAATATTCTTAAAACATAAATTTATAAGCAAGATGAAAATGAAAAAAGCTTTAAACGAAGGTTTACCTACTGATGGCTTCCACGGTTGAAACAGAATCTTCCGCAGTTGAATCTGTCGAGAGATGACTGCAGAACACAGATGAAATTAGTTACTTCGCAAAACACGTCAGTTCCACACTTTCGTACAGTCAATTTTCTTTCACAGATCACCAAAATGTACAGTTTTGTACGTAGGAAAAATAATTATTGAATAGAAGACCCCCCTTCTAAAAATATATACCAAAATAAATTTTCCAGAAACCGCGACTTTGGAGAGATTAACAACCAGAATAAAACGTATACGCAAATGTTAATTTACTGTACTCCCAAAAATGAAAATGAAATACAGTCGATTGTAATTATACCAAACGTTTTCTGAAAAAAAACAGTACAGTACTCAGTATCCTGGCGCGGTCGCCAATTTTGTAAACGCCCCAGTTTCTAGTAAATGCCGTACGACGTTACAAAATAAGTTTTTGTGCCAAAGATTGCTGAGTTAGTACTGTTGAAGGGCCCTTATTAGTGCCGGTCTTGCGTTCTCCGGCAAATGTCGAGAAGGTCAGTTAATGTAGTGTCCTCGGAGGCCTCCCTAGACACATGAGACCAGCTCTGGTTGACTTGGGTTGTGGTTCCTTCTGTTGTGGCATTGATATCCGTGGCGAGTGATTAGCTGAGTAATCTCGTTGAAGTTCTGCAGTAACTGGCTTACTAAAAGGATCAATTGTAGATGTTATTCCGTCTCTCTAGTTGTACAGCAACAAGATTGGCGTGACTGAAATTGCCAATGTATGTGAAGCAAGCCCACAAATCAGCGTGAGGACAAAGGAAGACAGTACGTGACAATAACACACAGCAGAAAGCAAATGCGACAACTGACTTGCATGGTAAATTCACCGTGCTTAAATAGCCTTGGTTGACTGCTCGTACACCATTAGTTAATGGCAAATTTCGCTTTTTTCTCATTGGTGCCGCATAAATTGAATTGAATTTAATTTACGCAATATGTCGGCGAATTGCTTTGTGTCGTAACAAAACCATATTAATTACAATAAAATTTGAAGTTCAATAAATCTCAATTAAAAAACTTGAAACTAACAGAAATTGTTGCTAAGAGAAATATTGTGTAAAACCAGAATTAGCATTTGTGACCTTAAAGAAAACTATATTTGTCAAAGTTGAGCTTTTTTTGGGTTGTAACGCGTAGCCGCGCGTTACGTACAAGGTGGTCGGTGTGAATCTTGAACTTTCGGCCATCCAGATAGGTGTGGAAGTGTAGGATCGACCGGTAGATTGCGAGTAATTCTTTCCCTTATGTATCATATCGCGTCTCGCGGGATTGTTGTTTTTGCGAGTAGAACGCGATAGGTCTGTGTATGCCATTGATGGACTGTTGAAGTTCTGCGCATGTGGCAACGTCGGATGCGTCAGTGATTAATTCAAAAGGTTGAGACAAATCAGGCGAATGTAGCATGGTCGTTTTGCTTAAGGCCCTTTTGGCATTTTCGAAAGTCTGCATGTCATCCATGTTGAGCTGAATCAGTTGTGATTTCTTGACAAAACGGCTTTCTGGCACGAGATATTTGTGAAGAGGTGCCAGAATCTTGGCAAGGCAAGGTACGAATCGAGAGTAGTAGTTCATCTTGCCCAAGAATCGTCGTAACGCTCGAACGGTGGTTGGAGGCTGTAGATTTTGAATGGCACGAACCTTAACAGGTAGAGTTGTCATGCCTTTCTCGGAAATTTGATGACCGAGGAATTCAATTGATGTTTGTGCAAAGACACATTTGTTGCCATGAAGCCGGAGGCCATAGTCTGCTAGATGTGCGAGTAGAATGTCAACATGCTGCATATGTTCAGACATTGAGTTGGGGAATAACAGAATGTCTTCTAAGTAGAGAATTACAAATGGTAAACCATCTCGTATTTCGTCCATAACGCGTTGAAATGTTTGAGATGCGTTCTTAAGACAGAAATGCATATAATGATATTCATGTGTGCCACCTCCGGTGAATCTGAGTGCAGTATAGGATACGAAGTCTTTGTCGATCGGTACTTGTTAGTAGGCTTTCACTAGGTAGAGTTTTGAGTACACAGCATGGCCGATAGCAGATCTGAGTATGTCAGCTGGATTTGACAGGGTGTACGAATCAGACAGTGTGCAAGTATTGAGAATACGATAATCCCCGCACACCCTTAATGTTTCGGGTTCATTCTGTGGTACCACTACCACAGGCGACGCAAATAGTGAACTGGATCGTTCACAGATGCCTTGTTGACGTAGCATGGCGAATTCTTGCTCGGCGGCCTTATATTTGTGTGGTGCCAATGGACGTGCTCTGGGAGGATGAGGAAGTGGCTTTGATAAGATGATACGATGGGCTTTGATGGCACGCTTCCTCTTGAGATCGGGCATAAAGGAGATAGGTTTGAACATCTTTTCATGACGTTTCAGAACATCGTCCAGTTGTGGTACATGAGGAACTGGAGGAATTAGCTGTATGGATGAGACTGCTTCGGCACGAGTCGTATGTTTTAGCGCTGATGAAAACAACTGGTTGTCTGCAGTACGTATGTCTCGTGTTCTTGGACGAATGGTAAGGTCAAAGTGTTCGAGAAAGTCACGTCAAATGATGTTTCTTGTCGTATTGGCAATGATGAAAGGATAATTGAAACATCTTTTAGAGTTGGAGAAAGAGATTATGTTTACTTGTACCTAAAACGTCGCTATGTTGGAGCTATTGGCGCAGGTAAGATTGCTGGTGTCGACTGGGTGGGTAGGTTCGAAATAACTGTGGCGTAGCTTACAAATTGTCCAGTGTCTATGAGAAATAATTCGCCAGATTTTGCGTCAAGAATGAGAAAGGATGTCGATAGTGGCAACTGACAATGGGACTGGTTGCTGGCATTTGGGCGTTTGAAGCATGACTTGACTGGAGCCGTCGCTGAAAATACAATATTTTGATTGCGCTCTACCGCGAAAGCAACATATTTCGAGCCATCAGACGAGAAGCGGCCAACAATCTAGGGGTGATCAACCTCTACTGATGCAGAGGAGGGTGACCCAGCAGTTTTCCGAACCTTCCATGTTATATCGACTTGCACTTCGACGGATTCGCGCAGAAACGTCGCCATCTCTTGGAGTGCCGGAGGAAGCTTCTGAATGAATAGTCGCATCAAGATTTCCTTGGGGAGGTTGAATTCAGAGGCTTTCTGTGCCATCTCCTAAATAGTTCGGAAGGCGTGCAGCTACCTAGGGACATATGGCTCATCAATTCTGTAAGCCTCTCTTCCCGATTTGGTGTTAGGCGCTGCTTGACGGCGCGTTGCAGGCTCTGCCATGACTGCAAAAATGTTCCCTCAGTGTATTGATGCAGGTCATATTTTAGTCCTCGTCTGAAAGACATTGGGATTGTCTATCAAGCCCTCAAATATATTAAACCCTCGTCTGTAATACTGGACACCTTTGCCAGTAAAGTAACATCGTCGATCCACTCGTCAAGGTAGTCTGGATCGAATTGGCATATCTTGTATTGGGTCCAAGTGGTGGTGCCGCTTGTTGCTGGGCTCGCCATCGGGCTTCCTGCATTTCCTGACCTGGACGTCATCTTGTGGGTGTATGCTGTCGAGTATAGACGGCAGTGTTACATCTTCCTCATCTGTCATCGTGTGGTTGTCTTTGAGAATTGTGATCTCGAGAGGGTGGTTTTCTGTGATTTGTGGCTCATGATTTGTTTTCTTGTGTGTTTTCCCTGCTTTACTGGATTCAATCTTGCGTGGCATTCATCCGAAGTGCTTTGGCTAGTGAAATGACTAGTGCCTGATTGATATTCTCATAGGCTAGATGCTGATTAATTCTTTATTGGATGTGAGTTCGACGAAACTGGGCACCATTTATTTGTAGTTATTGTAAAAGTTCCTGCGGGGTAGCTGTCTATTTAGTGATGCTATACCATTCCTACATATGCCTGGTAGTTGTTGTAAAGGTCCGTACTCATGATTAGTCCCTGACCTTTTTCCGAAGGGTGATGTGAGAAGGCTAATTAAGCAGCCTGTCGATGCAGTTTAATTATTTATTCTTGCAATGCGTTCCAGTGTACGCACATCTGTCAGTAGTTCTGCGTTACAACTCTTGTATGGAATTGGCTAACACCTGCTTAGTGAGCTCATACATCTACTACCTTCACAAGTTAATCCCGAAGTTATTATATTCACTCATGTAAACAAATTCCCTTTTGCTGTTTATTTTAATTTCACTATAATTTTCTCATCAAAAATGAAAATTAATTCCATCAAATTCATCTGTTAATGTATAAATATGTCCTGCAGAATTATGAACCAGGTTTTCTAAACTAGTATTAGAAGCTACATTTATTTGACATACACTTCTTTATGAAATTACATAACATTTGTGTACGGGACTTTTGTGGGGTTGTTTTCTAGTTCGTGAATTTTGTACCCATCCTCCATATCAATGGTGGCTATTATTACTACCCGTGCGCCTAATCAGTCTCTGATCTTTTTCGGATGATTGATGTGAGAAGGCAAAAACATCTGGTCATACGTATATTAGATATAAAGTTGCAAATAGTAATGTAATTCACAGTTACTTCAAATTTAATATATGTTAGTCAGCTGTAAAAATAGATTTTTATGCAAAAATAAGTCTGAAACACCATTCACAGTGAGAATAGTCAAACGATTGAAAATACATGACAATATGAACATAGTAAAATGATTTATGTTTATAAAGAGAAATGTTTTACACACAAGTGGTTATTCTTACACAAATGTCTGGATTGTAATGAGTAGTCAAACGATTAAAGATACATGATAATATGAGCCTAGTAAAATTATTTATGTTTATAAAGGAAAATGTTTTGTGTAAACCGTTTAAAGATTTAAATGACAAACAACTCACAAATGTTTAGCTCCTTGCTTTTATAGTTAACAATCAATCATTTTCTGAGTAACGAATAATCAGATGTAACGAGATAAATTCACTGTGACACAATAGTCCACCGCGTGATCCTCTCGGATCGCGCGCGGTTCTGTCTCTTTTATAAAAACACTATTAATTACAAATAAAATTGCAGTTCAAGAAATATCGATTAAAACTGCTTGAGACTAAAAGAGATTGTTCCTAAAATCACAGCTAAGAGAAATATTGTTTAAGGACAGAGTTAGAATATTTGACCTTAAAGAGCACAGCGTTTGTAAAAATTGACCTTCGTTGGGTTGTAACACGGAGCCGCGTGTTACATACACCCCCCCCCGACAGTGAAAATTAGTACACAATGAAGGGGGCTAACCTTACAGGAAGTGTTATTGCTCTGCCATACCGTGTAACGACTGATTTTGGCTCTGTCAACACTGATACTGGTTACTCTATCTCTAGCGTTCTTGGACGGATGGTTAGGTCGAAGTGTTCGAGAAAGTCACGTCCAATGATGTTTCTTGTCGTGTTGGCGATGATGAACGAATATTTGAAACATCTTTTTGATTTGGAGAACGAGATTGTGTGTACTCGTACCCCAAACGTCGCTATGTTGGAGCCATTGGCGCAGGTCAGACTGCTGGTGTCGACTGGGTGGGTGGATTCGAGATAATTGTGGCGTAGTGAGCTTACATCTGATCCAGTGTCTATGATAATTCATTCGCCAGAGATTGCGTCACGGATGAGAAAGTATGTTGATAGTGGCAACCGACGATGAGATTGGTTGCTGGCATTTGGGCGTTTGAAGCATGACTTAATTGGAGCCGTCGCTGTAAAGACAATAGTTTGATAGCGCTCTACCACGAAGGCAACGTGCTTCGAGCCATCAGACGTGGAGCGGCCAACAATTTGGGGTGCTCAGCCTCTGCTGCCGCCGAGGAGGCTGACCCCACCAGTCTTCCGAAACTTCCATGGGCGGATCCTCCCGAGTTGTTGAGGGTGACCGCGCCCATTTGAACGTCGCGTCTGTGCGCGGGTATGTGGAGACGTTTCCGAGGCAATAACGTGTGTAGTGGCCTTCACTGAAAGTGCTTGAATTTCTCAAAATCTAGCTGTTTATTAATTCCTTACTGGCTGTGAGTTCGACGAACCGGGGCACCATAATGTAGGGGACTTTTGCGGGGTTGTTTTCTAGTTCGTGAATTTTGTACCCGTCCTCCATATCAATGGTGGCTATTATTACTACCCGTGCGCCTAATCAGTCTCTGATCTTTTTCGGATGGTTGATGTGAAAAGGCAAAACATCTGGTCATACATATATTCTACAAAATATTGCAATTAGAAATATAATTCACAGATAGTCCAATTTGACCATGTGTTGGTCGGCAATAAAAAAACAGATTTTAACATAAAATTATATCTTAAACACCATTCACAGTTAAACTAAATTGTCCGTCTTCTAGACGGCAAGAATTAAAATGATTTATGTTTATAAAGTAACATGTTTCGCACACAAGCATTTATTCTTACACAAATGTCTGGATCGTAATGAGAATAGTCAAATGATTGAAAATACATGATAATATGAACATAGTAAAATGATTTATGTTTACAAAGAGAAATGTTTTACACACAAGTGGTTATTCTTACACAAATGTCCGGATTGTAATGAGTAGTCAAACGATTAAAGATACATTATAATATGGGCCTAGTAAAATTATTTATGTTTATAAAGGAAAATGTTTAGTGAAAACCGTTTAAAGATTTAAATGACAAACAACTCACAAATGTTTAGCTCCTTGCTTTTATAGTTAACAATCAATCATTTTCTGAGTAACGAATAATCAGATGTAACGAGATAAATTCACTGTGACACAATAGTCCACCGCGTGATCCTCTCGGATCGCGCGCGGTTCTCTCTCTTTAATAAAAACACTATTAATTACAAATAAAATTGCAGTTCAAGAAATATCGATTAAAACTGCTTGAGACTAAAAGAGATTGTTCCTAAAATCACAGCTAAGAGAAATATTGTTTAAGGACAGAGTTAGAATATTTGACCTTAAAGAGCACAGCGTTTGTAAAAATTGACCTTCGTTGGGTTGTAACACGGAGCCGCGTGTTACATACACCCCCCCGACAGTGAAAATTAGTACACAATGAAGGGGGCTAACCTTACAGGAAGTGTTATTGCTCTGCCATGCCGTGTAACGACTGATTTTGGCTCTGTCAACACTGATACTGGTTCTCTATCTCTAGCGTTCTTGGACGGATGGTTAGGTCGAAGTGTTCGAGAAAGTCACGTCCAATGATGTTTCTTGTCGTGTTGGCGATGATGAACGAATATTTGAAACATCTTTTTGATTTGGAGAACGAGATTGTGTGTACTCGTACCCCAAACGTCGCTATGTTGGAGCCATTGGCGCAGGTCAGACTGCTGGTGTCGACTGGGTGGGTGGGTTCGAGATAATTGTGGCGTAGTGAGCTTACATCTGATCCAGTGTCTATGATAATTCATTCGCCAGAGATTGCGTCACGGATGAGAAAGTATGTTGATAGTGGCAACCGACGATGAGATTGGTTGCTGGCATTTGGGCGTTTGAAGCATGACTTAATTGGAGCCGTCGCTGTAAAGACAATAGTTTGATTGCGCTCTACCGCGAAGGCAACGTGCTTCGAGCCATCAGACGTGGAGCGGCCAACAATTTGGGGTGCTCAGCCTCTGCTGCCGCCGAGGAGGCTGACCCCACCCGTCTTCCGAACCTTCCATGGGCGGATCCTCCTGAGTTGTTGAGGGTGACCGCGCCCATTTGAACGTCGCGTCTGTGTGCGGGTATGTGCAGCCGTTTCCGAGGCAATAACGTGTGTAGTGGCCTTCATTGAAAGTGCTTGAATTTCTCAAAATCTAGCTGTTTATTAATTCCTTACTGGCTGTGAGTTCGACGAACCGGGGCACCATAATGTAGGGGTCTTTCGCGGGTTGCTTTCTTGTTCGTTATTTTATACCCATTCTACATATCAATGGTGGCTATTATTACTACCCGTGCGCCTAATCAGTCTCTGATCTTTTTCGGATGGTTGATGTGAAAAGGCAAAACATCTGGTCATACATATATTAGATATAATGTTGCAAATAGCAATATAATTCACCGTTAGTCCAAATTGAATATATGTTAGTCAGCTGTAAAAATAGATTTTTATGCAAAAATAGGTCTTAAACACCATTCACAGTTAAACTAAATTGTCCGTCTCCTAGACGGCAAAGATTAAAATGATTTATGTTTATAAAGAAAAATGTTTTGCACACAAGTAGTTATTCTTACACAAATGTCTGGATTGGAATGAGAATAGTCAAACGATTAAAAATACATGACAATATGAACATAGTAAAATGATTTATGTTTATAGAGAAAAATGTTTTGCACACAAGTAGTTATTCTTACACAAATGTCTGAATAGAATTGTATTTATACCATCGATTTAAAACATATGAAGATATGTAAAAAGTCATCGTTAAAAGCTGTCACTAAAATGAAGGAGTAAGCCCCATAAAGACTTCAATGACAAAAACTCGATTGAAAACACGTGATGACATGAATGAAATCAAGGTTAAACGTTATCACTAAAAAGGAGTATGTAAATCGTTTAAAGACTTCAATGATAAAAACTCGATTGAAAATACATGGTGATATGAATAGAATCAATGGTAAAGGTTATCACTAAAGATGAAAATGTAAATCGTTTAAATACTTCAATGACAAAACTCACAAATGTTTAGTTCTCTTCTTGTTAATATATTAATCCGTTATTCTATTCACATAAATTTCGAATAATCCAACTAAGCAAAATAAATCCGCAGTGACACAATAGTCCACCGCGTGATCCTCGCGGATCGCGCGCGGTTCTGTCTATTTTATAAAAACACTATTAATTACAAATAAAATTGCAGTTCAAGAAATATCGATTAAAACTGCTTGAGACTAAAAGAGATTGTTCCTAAAATCACAGCTAAGAGAAATATTGTTTAAGGACAGAGTTAGAATATTTGACCTTAAAGAGCACAGCGTTTGTAAAAATTGACCTTCGTTGGGTTGTAACACGGAGCCGCGAGTTACAATAAATTAATGAATTTATAAAATTAGATACAAAATTGATTTACTAGTCGTGTAGTGATAAATTTTAATCATGCAGAATTTTCCATAGATTAAAATTGAAATTCATTTGCATCAAGAGTGATTCTTGTGGCAGGTCGCAACAATCGAAACCTACATTAATATTTTGTCAGGAATTGAGAGAGTGTTAGATAGTGCTACTTCCTATTCGAATGCGTATTCAATCTGTAGCATAGCCAAATTTATGGAAAATTTTGGCAGTGCGATTGCTTTCAAAACTCACTATATAGTATGCACCATAGCCATAAATGGTAACAACACCAAAATAGATAAATAATAAATAAAACGAATATAAGAAGAATAAGAAAATTTTTGTCGGAATCTATAGCATCTACGTGTTAACGCGTTGTCTCAATGTTTGTTACCTTAATGCACATCTTGAAACAAAGAAAAATTCAAGAAAGACGATAAACTGTAAGTTTAAATTAGCGAAGCTTATATCCGGAAGAGAAATATATCAGCTATTCATAAGGCAAGAGTTTTCACATTTCGTACACTTAAATGAGTGGAAGAATTACCACATATCATATTCTGTATGGCTTGATGAGTTAGATATATAATGTGCTTAAACCAGCATAAGGATTTCTTTGTATGCGACAACAGAATCTAAGTGTAAACTCTTTGATACTAAATTGGTAGTTTAAAACCAAGATGACATGAATTCAAATATTTGATTTGTTAAAATTATTAATCAAATTTTGAAATTCGAGATAGGTATATTCGTACGTGATTTTTATTAATAAACCCTAAATTATTTTATAAGGCAAATACAAAAGTGACATCGTAATTGTTACGCTTGAGTAATACTATCGAGTTTGAACAAGTTTGCTTTCGATTATGACAACTTTTGCGAAATGTAGAACACTAAGGGGAGATAAATTGCCATTCACAAAAAGCTCTTATCTGGGTCTTCTTTATTTATTTGATCTATAGATAGTCGGAAAATTATACTCGTGGTATGCTTTTATTTTTCTATATTGTTACATAAATTTGTTTAATTCATCGGCTGAATGGAATTTTAGAACATGACTAATGTTGTATTATGTCTGATCCTTAATACAGCCAGTGAACATACACAAATAGTTTAAAATGTAGGACATTTCATATTTTTATTATTATATCATTCAAGACACTTGATTTGAAAGAAACATGTTGCACAACACGTAATAAATCATTTACCTGATTTTTTGTGGCCATCCGATTTGTTTGTATTCGCTGTCTTTCTGATTTTTCCCATAATTTTTGATATCCGGATATGGACATCTTTTTCAATGGAAAGCACATCACCTACTAAGTTGACAATCAATATGTCAAGTAGAAATATTAATTTAAACTGCCCCATTTATACTTTTTGTAAGATCGCTTAAGCATAACTTCTAAAAAACATAGATTAATGAATAAATAATGGGTAGGAAGTGGAAGATAAGGACCCTGCTACAAGATTTTGCTAGATTTATTCAGATATATTATCAATGTGACTGTTTTAGGGATTTGCGATTTTAATACTCGCCTCGTTAAATATATTGCACGAGTTATTGAAAAAGTTACCAAGGTGTGTTAGCATATCAGCTTAGTTCAAGTCTTCAATATTCAGTCTCATATTTAAAGTTATTGGTGGGTGATCTTGACAAATTACCTTACATTTGGAGGGTGCGAATTTCAAACTGGAAGACGTAAAAGTGATGGCTTATACATCTCAGGCGACCAAGGCAAAACCTCGATTAACAAATAATGATAAGATACCCTCTGTATATTCAAGAGCTACAAATCTACAGTCACGGCGATATTTAACGCCTGCACACTGAACTTATGGGCGAGAGTAGTTCATAATATTACTAAGTTAAACAAAAATTTGAAGTAGACAGCCTAAGTTAGTAAACTTGCGTGTTAATTCATGTTAAAAGTTAACGCTAACAGATTGGGTTACGTTGAGAGCGCGAAAACCTATCATCTTCACAACCTCCTCCTGACCAGATTCTCGCTTGTGATGCTCTATTAAGTTAAACATGCATAGAGTTGCGACGGCGTAAAATATTCGATGCAACTTACTTAGATAGGATTAGATTAGCGGTGATAAAACAAGGGCTATAGAAGCAAACTAAGACTGGCCATATCGGAGATATAGTTGAAGGTCCATCTATCCAAGAAAGCGACTAGAATAATTCCTTTTCTATAGTACGAAGGAGTTAAGTCAGTGATTGAGAAGTGATATAGCCACCATCATTGAATAATCTCAGAATTAAACCATCGGGCGTGCATCTTTGCGTTGTTTATAAGAAAGGAATAGATAACGTATTTTAAACTGTGATGGTTCTTTTCAAATATTCTCCCACGATTTTGATAATGACATACTTTCGGATATGCGAGTTTAAGTAGTGTTCACGACCATTGTAAATTGATTTGTTCAGCTCAACAATCAAACGCCTTATTCTACCTAATCTAAAGAAAAATGCCACATACAAAAGTACCTACATTTATATAGCGGAAATTATACATACCAAGTCCCTTCGCATTTTCTCCATCATAATTTAGTCGCAGGGGCAAATGTTTGCGTTTGCTTACATATATTTTTATCTAGTTCTGCAACATTTAATCACCTAACTTGAACATTCATGTCAACCATGACAATGACAATATCTGAATATTTTGCTCTACTTGGTAGATCTTAGAACAAAGTAAAAGGCATACTCACTGTCGTCTCTGATACCATCAGGCGAACATGTGTATAACCAATGAAAAAGCATCGTTGATTAATATATCTGGCAGAGATGTAAGTAAACTTTATTAAGCGTGCCGCGCAAAGTCGATTATTTGCAGAAATACATTTGGTTATGTTTGATAGTATGAGGGTTGCTAAAGACCATTAGGTCGGGATGATTTGCAATCAGAGATTTCCCTTTCTTGGTTAGTCTGTCAACCAAGGCTGATTAGCTGTTTCTCTCTGGTGCGAGAGAACCGAGTTTCCTTCACATGTCAAACGTTGCTCCTTAAGTCGGGCGCGCTCGCTCTCATTCCGCCATAACACAAATTGGTACCGTATTGTTAGACTAGACTCAAGGTTCCACATGAAATAGGTTTATTGCTGTGTCCCGGTAGACCTGGCAAGAGCAAGCTATCATTCTCTGGCAGATTGGTTTGTTCCAGCTGCTCGTAGAGCCGGAAATTGTTATACTTAGGTAATAAAACGAAAAAAATTATCTACTTGGCAAGCAAATGCGGATACGCCGGACAGGTTAATCAATGACTAAAAAAATAAACATTAAATTGCGATTATATTAATTACATTGTATTTTCACAGTGATTCAAATTTGAGTGCATTTACATGGGGCTCTAGCTAATCTTTTCCGTCACTGTTATGAATCTTGTCTATAACGTAATCATATGACTGTTATATCTAATTTGTGGTTTGGGTTCTATTTTACCAGGCACTTATTAAACCACGTTTAATTGGAAGCGTGAAATGTGAGCGAACGTGTCACATGCTATAGAAACTTTTCTGATATTAATGAAAATTTGGCCACAAGCCAGATAGTGCTCGTTAATTTTCTTTCGTGAGTTAACTGAATAAAAGGTAAATTTTATCAACGATTATCCCATCCCAATATGAATAGGACATCTAATGTGTCCTTAGTTCCCACACATTCTAAATTGTTGAACAACAAATAATAAATCCATAAGTAAGCGAGGACAGCCTGCGCAATTATTAATGTCCGTTTTCACTGATTACTGCACTGTGAATTAAAAGCAAGCTTCTGTAGATGCAAATTAAATTTGGATTTAATCGTAGAAAGCGGTAAATGCAATATTGCGGAAGGACATTACATTTGATTACAGAATATAGAACAAAAACGAACAACGCTAATTTATAATTCCCATTGAGTTAAATTTCCGAGATATATGCACCTCCGTTCCAATGGCAATAGGTGATTAAAAGTTCTATAAGCTTACATCAGCTATAGGGATAGCCAGGTAATGTTTAGCAGTACTCATACAAAGGTTAATTTCTCCATCGTCTCCTGGCTCTTGTCTTACCAGCCATTGAGTCTATACGTGCTGAAAATGCAAAAAGCACGATTTACAATTGGTTTGGCCAAACGAGAAAATATTTTATTGCATCGCGCTGCAATGTCTAATAAGATGTCTTTCCGTGATTTGCGTTCTCTGTTTGTTTCTTTGCACTATTGGTTTCTTAAAGATCACAATTATATCTCATTTCGAAGTACGCATAGATTTTGACATCATTTTGGCTGAGTGCGGATTCATCGCTTATTTCTGAATGATTCAACATCTATCCTACTAACCACAGAAAAAGATGTATGATCTAATCAGCATTGACTGGCAAAGTTTCGGTTTGATTTTTCCTAAAACATCCTCAGGCCTCTACACATACTCTCAGGAAGATTGTCAGAATAACGCAGTTAGATCACATTGAAAACGAGGCGCACTTATCCACAAGGAGGACACTGTAATAGTTTATAACAGGTATCAACTCTTTGTTTTATAGGATAAGAATGAATTATATTTTATTCACATGGTACAGCAAATACTGTCGTTCTGTGATCTCCACTGAAATAAATTAAAGAAATGTTGTTAAACATATGACATTATCTTTTATAATCCGAATATGTATCTTGTAAGCACGTTTGTTCTCCAAGTGTGTTTACCTCAGTGATATTGGCGTATGCTGAAGGTTATTTATAAACGATATTTTAAGTACAGAGATGTTTTATTATCTAACATTCTAAGCGCCGGAACAAGGCTTTGATTTTGTGTAGATTGGTTAAAACTGCCGACATTATATTACTCTTTGCACTAGTTATAACAATTTTTAGTCTTTCGGAAAAAAGTTCTGAAGAGTTAAGAATGCATGTTTCCTTGCGGACATTGCTATCGCTCAGTGTGCATTATTTCCTCATTTACAAATATATTCTGATTCCCCATAAATTGTTACGAATGACAGGCATTATTTGCTTTATTACATTGCACAAGTTCCAAAGAATTAAGAAAGGCAAGTGCTGCATCGCCTGCTTACTCTAAACACAATTGGTAACATTTAATTTAAATACGAAATTTTTATGATAATTAAGCTGTTAACCACTATGGCTGTGAAAGTAAAGATATATAGCAGGGTGTTTAAATAACATACATAGTATTGTATTAAAATATGGCTCTAGATGTTATTCTAATACCAATATTACAAAGAATTTGATTTAAAAGTGTTAAACATCAAATGTAGTTTCCTTTACTAAAACAATTTCAGGGACTATTTAGAAAGTGCATAGTTCAAGGAGTAATATATATTTGCCTTTGTAGGTTGTCTTTCTGGTTTATTAAATAAATTTAGTATTTATCTCAAATCATCAAACATAAACTTTTTTTATCATCTGAAAAATTCTACAATTGGCAATTAAAATTATGTCCACAAATCAAGCGAATCACGAACTGTTTGAAACTTATATTGTTATTAGCTGTTGTACAGCATGGATTGAACGTTGAAAATATAGTCCGCTTCTCACGCAAGCGATGATTACTGCATGTCTCCATTACAAAATCTTTCTATTGTTAGTTTAAGTAAAATTCAGGCGTCGTGTTTACTGAACTATACATGGTACAAAATTTTATTATATTCAACTGAGAAAATCCATATAGTAGGACTGCAGTCTGGCTGCATTTTGAAAAATTAAGCTGAAATCTTGTGATCATTTTAATTTCAACGCATAAAATATTTTGTTTATCTTTTACAAAATATAATTTAAAATTATCAAAAACAATTCAGTCTTTGTTTAACTGACGTAAGCTTTTTAATAATAATTATTTGCGGCAATATACAGACGCTAGGTTCTCTAATTTGCAGTCCATTATTTAGTGTATTATAAAGCAAATTCGAGAAAATTTGTGCTGACATTTCATAAAATGTGTAAAGAAATATTATTTAAGGCTAATTTTTTTGACTTGAGTTAATTTTATACGTATTGCACAAGCAGGACGCAGAAGTCCTATCAAATATTCGTAAGTGTTTTCAGGTTTCACTTATAAAATAATTTGAGCGTAAATTAAAAATTAACTACAGCCAGTTTTCAAATATTATCTTTTGTTCCAACGCGAGTTTTAAAAGTCGTATTGATTTATAAAAATATTAAACAAATAGAATCAACGTGCCCTAATTATTTTTTTCTTTAAAATAGTCTTGTATTGACTGGAATATTCATTTGCTTGACATTGCTCTCATTTCAAGTTAAAGAGCTTCTTAGCACTATTTAGGCAGCAGACCTCAGACGGCGAGATTGTAGCCACAAAGACTAGTGGAAGATGTAATAAAAAGATTGTCCGTCTGTTATATCCCAAACAGTGGGTCAGTGGATTCTGTCAGTTATCCATGTAGTTATGGCCTAAAATCAAAGTAAATATATGTGATTATATTGACGTGAATTTAGTATATAATAAATTAATTATATGTAGTTAAATTTTGCGTTGAATATCTAGAGGATATACCGATAAAATATTTATAATCGTGTTGCGTGAATTGGGAAAAAATCATTCAAATTTAAAACACACAATAATTCCTTGTCTGTCTATAAAAAATAAATTAATATCAGGTTATCAATTTTTTAAGAAGTCAGCTCATTAAATATTCATAACAAATGATATGTGCTAGCCGACTAAATCTAGCGAAATCTTTAAGCAAGGTTCTAATCTTTTTACTTCCTACTTATTATTTATTCATTAATCTATGTCGGACAACTAATCAATTATTAGTGCAATTGTTGACAAAATTTGTAAATCAGGTATATATTGAGATAAAGTTTGAACGACTTGTTTCCAGCCTGTCCCAAAATATTGCAACTATCATCAGTCACAATTTATTCTTTAAATCAATTAAATCAATGTTAGTTTGCGTGTAAGTTTCTGAATTTTTCACTCCCATTTCACCAGTAAATCTTATTTCGTCCTTGATTTAATAGTACGTTTTCTTTCTACTTACTTATTTAACAATGGCCAATTAGTATAACTGATTGTTGATAAGAATAAATTAGTACATTTCGGCAAATTTTTCCAACAATATATTTTATATTCATCTCAAATCAGCAGAAACGTTTGGGGATGATTTTTATTCTTTAATTTTGGTAAGCAACAGCTTTTTTGACATTCATAATAATTTGTAAATAATTTACAGGGATATCATTGTTGAAAATCAAGCAGATATTTAACTAAAAGAAACGGAAACATTACTCACGCGATGGCAGCAAGATATACAACAATTATTTTCGGTTTGATGTGTTGCACAGTTGTTGTACTTGGCAGATTATCACAAGAAAAAGATGTAAGATATGTTTCTGAATAGTCATAATCAACTAAGATGAATTACTAACAGCACATTTCCTGGTCAACCAAAACCAAAACATATGCCAATGCTAGTAAGTTGTTGAAAAGTTTATTTTCTCAATCAGTGTTGGAATATGATCAGTTAATAATATTTTATGATATTTATGTAGTCAATCTAAACAAGTTTATTTTCGAAAGCAGCGTTTATTATCGAAACTGTTGAATTTAATGCATTTGATTTGCTTAAAAGAAAATTGAACATGGCCTTAATGGTAAATGAAGCTTTCGTAATATTTCTTTCTATAATTGTGTAAATGAATTATATATTATTGTAGAATTTCATTAAAGTAAATGAACTTGTTTGCTTTACTGTATCTTCAACGGTTTCAAGTGTTTTTGACAATTGATATATAAATAATATTTAGTGCTATATCAACCTGAGTGAAAGCGTTTCGTAGTTAGATCACCGGATTCCCAAGAAGACGTACCAACGTTTAAGCACTGTATGCTTCAAATACTGGACAGTATGTGACGAGATCCCAATAAAGACGAAGCCGGTCCACTACAGGAATTGCCCTTTCTACGCTATTAATCACTTAGTCTTTGCATAAAATTATATGCAAATAATGTGGCAGAGATTTGTATCAAAATTGCAAACTTGAATAAAGCAACTACATGAAAGATGTTATACTAGGTTAATCTAACTTAGTTTTATATTCGCACGTATAGAGTAATATTGCAAAATTAGTAGATCACTATATCTCAAATTTCTTCTTGAATTATCAGTAAAATGATTCTATTATCGAAATTATGGTTTCGAAATACTCAACATGAATAAGAACGACTAATGACGATTTGATTGCACGGAAAGGAAGATTTACATTTCTACTAGATTTCTATTTGACAGGTTTTATTTGTTTGAACTAAAGATATTATAATTTGGCACATTTTGAAAATTAAATGCTAATGGTACTATTGATAAACATAATTTGTTTTGATCTCAGTAAACTTCTCGCAATTTAATTTTGTTATATAGCAATGGGACACAAGACTGGAAAGTAAAGCTCAAACGTGGGCGAACGCTTGTAAAGTCGGACATGATACTGCAGCCCAAAGACAGGTCGGAAGTTGGTTTTGGGTTGGCCAAAACTGGGCTGGAGCTCCAGAATTAAAAATGTATGGGGAAGTTAGCAATATTGACCGGAGTACAATATTAATTTTTCCTCTATTTCTCAAGTACACGCTTTGCCTTACTGTTAATCATTTTTTATTTAGACACTCTTATATTTGCATATATATATATATATATATATATATATATATATATATATATATATATATATATATATATATATATTCATATAATACGCAACAAATATTCTGTATTGACTGTATGCTACGTGTATACCGTTTTGAGGTATAAATATGTTTAAATATATTTCGATCAACTGAAACAATGCAAAGATACATAGGCTTTTCGCACAATCTAATGTACTTGATATTTTTATGGCTAGATTCTTTTATGTATATATTACTGGTAAAATCTAAACATTGGAAAAGATAGAAAAGAAATATTCATCGTTGACCGGATAAATTACTTATTGTGGAATTTGCACCGGACGAGTCCTAGACATGTTTGCCTCGTGTCACAGATTATATCCTTATATGTCAACTGATGCATTTTGCACATAATTTTTACTGAAATATACACTTATTATGTTAATTACACATTAGCAAACCAAATTTTTCACATTATTTCAAATGTTTTGTTGATTATGCAAATAATTCTGATATCTGACAATGACATCATTTAAAATAAAGAGATATTATGTTATACTGAAAGATATTTCGCATAATGTTATTTGTTTTCCGTAAATTTGGACCACCAAAAACATATTTCTACATTTATTATTCGTTTAAATCAAATATAACCTATTACTGCAAACTAAATTCATTCATTAAATCAGTTACCGTCTGGGTTGAGTACTTTTCGTTAGTAGCTAAAATTAAAGGTGCACATAATTTATCCAATAGTCATTTGGATTAAAGCTATTTAACTTAACCGTCAAGTTATTTAGATTGCATAGCAATTTATTTGTATTATAATACATGTTGCCTACCTCTGTTTATTTATTAATTTTAAATCTTATTTTCTACATGATTTTGTATTCAATGTAGGTCAATGAAGTTGTGGTGGGATGAATATGTCAACTACAATTTTGATGCCAAATCTTGCAATGGAGTTTGCGGTCACTACACACAGGTATGTGATTGGGCAAATGTATACGTTATGACAATTGTACACATTGTAGTGGAGTAATAACGTGCGACGATGAAAGCATGGTTTTACCATGCTATACATAGAATCGAAAATATCTGAAAGCGAGAAAGCCGGGTCAATATTACAATATTTATTATGTTGAACCAAAACGTCTTGCGCAACAGTCAGACAATATTCTATCTTGCATTACGTAATCTACGTTTTTCAGAAGCTTAACCATGCAGTGCGTTAATTTCAAATTCTACCTCATGGATATTTTGTTTTTTAAATAAATTTTTAACATAAAGTATTAGACCAAATTCGTGCTTTATCATTTCAATCGTCGTCCAATCATTCAAAGCCACAATTACTTTCAAAGAGAAGTTTTATTATGTTTGTATAAATACATTTAATAAAAGATGATTGCATTTTCTTATCGCAATTACTTTAATTTATTACTTATCAAAAAGTGAAATATATCATAAAATATAACATAAAAGAAGTCTTGAAATCAGATTTTATGTTTGATAAAGTATAAATATTATGGCTAGAGGAATAACGCGCTTGCTTCATCAGTTTCCTTTGTTAAACTTGTGAGGCATGGCCTTTCAGGTATTTTTAATTAATTTAGGTTCGCAAAATCAATCTTCATTCCAGGGTTTCTATCTTCCATTTTCTTTTCCAGGAAATTTGTTTCAGTGTCATGAAAGTAACCTCACATTCAGCGGTTTGAAGATATTTCTTATCAGTTTGATTTCAATGAATATTGATTTAGACAGAAATTTAAAACGTCTGCTTCGAATTGAAAGTAATTTCACTATCTGAGGAAACAAAACATAACTGCAAATTTTGACAAATATAATTTTTACCAAACTGGCGAGATCAAATCAACAGTGAAGCTCAAATATTTTTATTAATTAAATGTGTCAGCTAAATGTGGTGGAATTAGTGGCAGTAGTATTACTACTAGTAGTAGTAGTAGTAGTAGAAATATTAGTAGTATTATTGGTAGTAGTATTAGTAGGAGTATTAGTAGTAGTATTAGAAGTAGTAGTAGTAGTGGTGGTGGTATTTGTAGTAGTAGTAGTAGTAAGAATAGTAATAGTAAAAGTAGTAGTGGCATACAAGTTAAGTAAAATGTTGCAAATGTTCAAAATATAAATGACCACATATGTTTTTCGTTCTAGTCTTTTAATTAGTTTCATGAGTTGTACTGTAACGAATTATTACATGCTCATTGTGTTCAATGTTTCCAATAGGATCATCATTTTGTGTTTTTTTGAATCAAATGCACCATTTAGATGGCATGGGCCGATACAACGCATCTTGGTTGTGGGTACAGGAAGTGCCCGAGTGATTTCCTCTATGGATATTCCATAGTTTGCAATTACGGCCCAGGGTAAGCAATTGCCTTTTGTTTTTTTCTACGATAGCTAAATATGTAATACATTAGCTTTCCAGGATAAAGGCTACATTTATTGAATATTAAATTAAGAATAGATACAATTAAAAGTAATATTCATCTACAATTAAATATAAATTGATATAAAAAACAACAAAATTCATGGTATCATAAGAAATCAAATAACTTACACAACATAAATTTATTTTCTTTTCATAAATACCATATTACCAGTAGTACTACAATTCTAGTCAGAAAAATGAATTACGAGTTGATTTTGAAGCATATTTTAATGGAATATCAAGAATAAACCAGATATTCAACTTAAAATAACCAATAAAACAATAAATGATTTCGCGGGCGGTAGTAACAATTCTTTAAATCATGTTTACTTAAAATAACCTAATTAAGTTACGTTTCTAATACTTGTACACAGAAGAAAATATAGGAGCAATATTCATTTGTTTTTGGTGATACTACGTAGTTCATTGACGTAAAACGTAAGAAAATGCGTTAATCTGGGGAAATAAACACAGATTTCTTCAGTGACATCAATTTCATTTGATTGTAGAACGTTCTCCATCTCATTTATATCTTTATTAGTATATATATATATATATATATATATATATATATATATATATATATATATCTGTGCGTTTCTCTATGTTTATATAAATGCTCTAAACAAACATCTGTTGGTTTTAAGTAAATTTTTCTCTGGAATGGCGATAAAATTTATCAAATAATTTCTGTTGCACATTTTGTTACAGCTGCTTATAATTATTTATTTCCTTTCTATTTTAGCTGCAACTATGTAGGACAAAGCCCATACGTAAAGGCTTAGCTTATAAAAATCCATTGCAATGTACTTCAAATTTTGCTTGAAATAAATAAGTTTGTCAAATTTTCTTGTATTTTCAGTAGGCATAGCCTCAAGTAGAAATGACATAATAATTTAGCTCAATTATTTGAGCCAAATGTAGAAAATAGCCGCATATAAATAAGCAAAGAATTTATACCTTAGAGCAGAAATGGTGTGCAAATGACTTTCGTCTTCTCAGTGTTTCTTTTTCCCAATCGCAAAGCATTCACTTTATTATAGGCATTTGCAAGAATGTGGTAATTTAATTACTTCAACATTTTGGTCAATGCCAGATTAATTCAACTTCCTTAAATGTAAAATGAATTTACCAAATTAAGTAACGCAATGCAATGCTTTATTACCAAGCTGGCATTTAACGCGAAGTATAAGAAACCGTTCATTGTATTTCACCTGATAAACAGTATGCTACGCAAAAATGGTTTCTTTCAAAACAGCAAAAATATTGATGATAAATAATATAGAGTGACAGACAGAAATATCTATTGGGTTCAACATTGTGGTATGCAATTCTTTTTCTATATTGGTGCTTAAATTTGTTTAATTCTTAGGCTGAATGTAATATCAGAACATGACTAATGTTGTAATATGTTTGATCCTAAGGACAGCTGGTGAACGTGCACAAATAGTTTAAAATGTAGGACATTTCATATTTTTATTAATTTATCAGTCAAGGCACTTGATTTAATAGAAACATGTTACGCGAAAGGGAATAAATCATTTACCTGATTATCGGGTTACCATCCGATTTGTTTGCATATGTTGTCTTTCTGATTTGTTCTCATAATTTTCGATATCCCGATATGGATATCTTTTTCAATGGAAAGCACATCACCTACTAAGTTGAAAATCAATATGTGAAGTAGATATATTGATTTTAACTGCCCTATCTATATTTTTGTTAGATCTCTTAAGATTAGGACCCTGATACAAGATTTTGCCAGACTTAGTCAGATACATTATACATGTGACAATTTAAGGAAGGTTGAAATATTTGCGTTTCACTACAAATTGAGCAGGCTGGAGAAATCCACTCTAGGTTTTGCGATTTTAATACTCGCCTCGTTAAATATATTGCGCGAGATATTGACAAAGTTACCAAGGTGTGTTAGCATGTCAGCTTAGTTCAGGTTTTCAATTTTCAGTCGCATAGTTGAAGTCATTTGAGAATGAACTTATGGGCGAGTTTAGTTTATAATATTTTAAAATTAAACAAAAATGTAAAGTAGACAGCCTTGCCGAAGACCACATAAGATAGGAAATTTACGTGTTAATTCGTGTTAAAAATTAAAACTAACAGATCGGGTTTGGTTGAGAGCGCGTAAATCTATCATTTTCACAACCTCTTCCTGACCAGATTCCGGCTTTTGATGCTGTATTAAGTTATACATGCAAAGAGGTAAGACGACGTAAAAACGTCCGTGCAATTTACCTGGATACGATTAGATTAGGGGTTATAACACAAGGGCTATATAAGTAAACTACGAGTGACCACATTGGAAATATAACTGAAGGTCCACCTACACAAAAAATCAACTAGAATTATTTCTTTCCTAAAGTACATTTGTTAATGACATACTTTCGGATACCTGAGTTTACGTAGTGTTCACGAACATTGATAATTGATTTGATCAGCCCAACAATCAAACGATTTATTCTACCTAATCTAACGAACAATGCCACATACAAATTTACCTGCATTTATATAGCGGAAATTATATATATATCAAGTCCCTTCGCATTTTCTCCATCATAATTTTGTCGCAAGCGTAAATGTTTGCTTTTGCTTACATATATTCTTATCTAGTTCTACAACACTTAATCACCAAAACTGAACATTTATGTTAACCATGACAAAGACAATATCTGAATATGTGCTCCACTTAGTAGATCTTAAATCAAAGTGAAAGGCGTACTCACTGTCATCTCTGATACCATCAGGTGAACATGTGAATAAGCAATGAAAAAGCATTGTTGATTAGGATATGTGGCAGAGATTTATGTAAACTTCTTTAAACGTGCCGCGCGAAGTCGGTGATTTGCAGAAATACATTTGGTTATGTTTGATATTATGAGGGTTGGTAAAGACCATTAGGTCGCCCATTCTCAGTGGGGATGGTTTGCATTCAGAGATATCCTTCTCTTGGTTAGTCTGCCAACCAAGGCTGATTAGCAGTATCTCTCTTGTGCGGGAGAACCAAGTTTCCTTCACCTGTCAAACATTGCCCCTCAAGTCGGGCAGGCTTGTTCTTATTCCGCCATAACCAAGTTAACACAAAGTGTTACAGTGGTGTTAGAATAGACTCAGGGTTCCACATGAAATTGGTTCATTGCTGTGTCCCGGTAGACATGGCAAGAATCAAGCTACCATTCTCTGGCAGATTAGTTTGTTCCAGCAGCTCGTTGAGCCGGAACTTTATATGACTAAGGGAATTAAAGGAAGAAAAATTGCAGGCAAATGCGGATACGCCGGGCAGACTAATCAATGACTAACATAATAAACATTACATTGCGATTACATTAATTACATTGTATTTTCATAGTCATTCAATTTTGAGTGCATTTACTTGGGGTTCTAGCTAATCATTTCCGTCACTGTTATGAATCTTGTCTATAAAATGATATTATGGCTGTTCTATCTAATTTGTGCCTTTGGATTCGATTTTACCGGGCACTTATTAAACAACGTTTAGTTGGATGCATGAAATGTCAGCGAACGTGTCAGATGCTACAGAAACTTTTCGGATACTATTGAAAATTTCGCCACAAGCTAGATAGTGCTCATTAATTTTCATCGGTGAGTTAACTGAATAGAAGGTAAATTTTATCACTGATTATACCTTTCCAATATGAAGAGGCCATTTTGTGTTACCTTAGTTTCCACACATTCTAAAGTGTTGAACAACAAATAATTAATCCACAAATAAGCGAAGAGCCTGCGCAATTATTAATGACCGTTATCTGCTCTGTGAATTAGGAATAATAGGTTTCTGTAGATGCAATTTGAATTTGAGAAGCAGACTACATTTTCGACGTTCAATCCATGCTGTTCAGCAGAAAATAACGACATCAGTTCCAAACTGTTCGTGATTCGCAAGATTTGTGGACATAATTTTCATTTGCAGTTCTAGAATTTTTCAGATGCTAACAATAGTTTAGTTATGTCTGATGATTTAAGATAAAAACTAAATTTATTTAGAAAACCAGAAATACAACCTACAAATGCAAATATATAATACTGATTGAACTGTTCACTTTCTATTTAGTCCCTGAAATTGTTTTAGTAAAGGAACCTACTATTTGAGGTTTAACACTTTTAAGTCAAATTCTTTTTTATATTGGAATTAGAATGGCATCTATAGCCATATTTGTGTACAATACCATGTATGTTATTTAAACACCCTGCTATATATCTTTGTTTTCACAGCCATAGTGGTACACAGCTTAATTCTTATCAAAATTTCGTATTTAAATTAAAAGTTACCGAATTTGTTTCGAGTAAGCAGGTAATGCCACACTTGCCTTTCATAATTCTTTGGAACTTTTGGAAGTTAATAAAGCAAATAATGCCAGTCATTCGTAAGAATTTATGGGGCACCAGAATTTGTTTGTAAATGAGGAAATACTGCACACTGAGCGATAGCAAAGTCCGCAATAAAACACGCTATTTTAACTCTTCAGAATTTCTTTCCGAAAGACTGAAAATTGTTATCACTAGTGCAAAGCGTAATAAAATGTCGGCAATTTTAACCAATCTAAACAAAACCAATGTCTTCTTCCGGCGCTAAGAATGTTACATAATAAAACTACTCTGTCCTTAAAATATCGTTCATAAAGTAACTTCAGCATACGCCAATATCAGGAGGTAAATTATAATTCGACTATTCCAAACACACTTGAAGAACAAACGTGCTTACAAGATAAGTATTCGGATTATAAAATAGATTTCATTCTAATCCTATAAATCAAAGAGTTGATACACATTACAAACAATTACCGTGTCCTGCTTGTGGATAAGTGCGACTCGTTTACAATGTGATCTAACTGCGTTATTCTGACAATCTTCCTGAGTGTATGTGTAGAGGCCTGAGGATGTTTTAGGAAAAATCAAACCGAAACTTTGCCAGTCAATGATGATTAGATCATGCATCATTTTCAGTTGTTAGTAGGAAAGACGTTGAAACATTCGGAAGAAAAAGTTGAATCCACACTCAGCCAAAATGATTTCAAAATCAATGCGTTCATGGAAATGAGATATAATTGTGATCTTTAAGAAACCAATAGTGCAAAGAAACAAACAGAGAACGCAAATCACGGAGAGACATCTTATTAGACATTGCAGCGCGATCCAATAAAATATTTTCTCTTTTGGCCAAACTAATTGTAAATCGTGCTTTTTGCATTTGCAGCCCGTATAGACTCACTGGCTGGTGAGACAAGAGCCAGGAGACGATGGAGAAATTAACCTTCGTATGAATACTGCTAAACATTACCTGGCTATCCCTGTAGCTGATGTAAGCTTATACAACTATTAATCACATATTGCCATTGGAACGGAGGTGCATATATCTCTAACATTTAACTGAATGGGAATTATAAATTAACGTTGTTCGTTTTTTTACTATATTGTGTAATCAAATGTAATTTCCTTCCGCAACATTGCATGTCCTGCTTTCTACGATTGAATTCAAATTTAAATTGCATCTGCAGAAGATTGTTTTTGCTATTTCACAGTGCAGTAATCAGCAGATAACGGACATTAATAATTGCGCAGGCTGTCCACTTATTTATGGATTTATTATTTGTTGTTCAACACTTTAGAATGTGTGGGAACTAAGGTAACACTAGATGGCCTCTTCATATTGAGAAGAGATAATAGGTGATAAAATTATTTTTTATTCAGTTAACTCACCAAAGAAAATTAATGAGCACTATCTGGCTTGTGGCCAAATTTTCATAAGTATTCGAAAAGTTTCAATAGCCTCTGACACGTTCACTGACATTTCATGCATCCAACTAAAAGTTGTTTAATAAGTGCGCGTTAAAATCGAACCCAAATGCACAAATTAAATAGAACAACCATATCATTATGTTATAGACAAGATTTATAACAGTGACCGAAATGATTAGCTAGAACCCTATGTAATTGCACTCAAAATTGAATCACTGTGAAAATACAATGTAATTTATGTAATCGCAATGTAATGTTTATTATGTTATTCATTGATTAACCTGCCCGGCGTCTCCGCATTTGCCTTCAAAGTAGATATTTTTCTTCCTTTAATTTCCTTAGTCATACAAATTTCCGGCTCGACGAGCGGCTGGAACAAACTAATCTGCCAGAGAATGGTAGCCTGATCCTTGCCATGTCTACCGGGACACAACAATGAACCAATTTCATGTGGAACCTTGAGTTTAGTCTAACAACACGGTAACACTTTGTGTTAAATTGGTTATGGCGGAATTAGAACAAGTGTGCCAGACTTTAGGGGCAATGTTTAACAGGTGAAGTAAACTCGGTTCTCTCGCACCAGAGAGAAACAGCTAATCAGCCTTGATTGACAGACTAACCAAGAGAGGGAAATCTCTGAATGCAAATCATCCCGACCTAATGGTCTTTAGCAACCGTCATACTATCAAACATAACCAAATGTATTTCTGCAAATAATCGACTTTGCGCGGCACGCTTAATAAAGTTTACCTACATCTCTGCCAGATATATTAATCAACGATGCTTTTTCATTGGTTATACACATGTTCACCTGATGGTATCAGAGATGACAGTGAGTACGCCTTTTACTTTGATCTAAGATCTACCAAGTGGAGCAAAATATTCAGATATTGTCTTTGTCATGGTTGATATGAATGCTCAGGTTGGGTGATTAATTTTTGCAGAACTAGATAAACACATATGTAAGCAAACGCAAACATTTGCCCATGCGACTAAATTATGATGGAGAAAATGCGAAGGGACTTGGTATGTATAATTTCCGCTATATAAATGTAGGTACTTTTGTATGTGGCATTTTTCTTTAGATTAGGTAGAATAAGGCGTTTGATTGTTGAGCTGAACAAATCAATTTACAATGGTCGTGAACACTACTTAAACTCGCATATCCGAAAGTATGTCATTATCAAAATCGTGGGAGAATATTTGCGAAGAACCATCACAGTTTAAAATACGTTATCTATTCCTTTCTTATAAACAACGCAAAGATGCACGCCCGATGGTTTAATTCTGAGATTATTCAATGATGGTGGCTATATCACTTCTCAATCACTGACTTAACTCCTTCGTACTATAGAAAAGGAATTATTCTAGTCGCTTTCTTGGATAGATGGACCTTCAACTATATCTCCGATATGGCCAGTCTTAGTTTGCTTCTATAGCCCTTGTTTTATCACCGCTAATCTAATCCTATCTAAGTAAGTTGCATCGAATATTTTACGCCGTCGCAACTCTATGCATGTTTAACTTAATAGAGCATCACAAGCGAGAAACTGGTCAGGAGGAGGTTGTGAAGATGATAGGTTTTCGCGCTCTCAACGTAACCCAATCTGTTAGCGTTAACTTTTAACATGAATTAACACGCAAGTTTACTAACTTAGGCTGTCTACTTCAAATTTTTGTTTAACTTAGTAATATTATGAACTACTCTCGCCCATACGTTCAGTGTGCAGGCGTTAAATATCGCCGTGACTGTAGATTTGTAGCTCTTGAATACACAGAGGGTATCTTATCATTATTAGGTTAATCGAGGTTTTGCCTTGGTCGACTGAGATGTATAAGCCATCGCTTTTACGTCTTCCAGTTTGAAATTCGCACCCTCCAAATGTAAGCTAATTTGTCAAGATAACCCACCAATAACTTTAAATATGCGACTGAATATTGAAGACCTTAACTAAGCTGACATGCTAACACACCTTGGTAACTTTTTCAATAACTCGTGCAATATATTTAACGAGGCGAGTATTAAAATCGCAAATCCCTAAATCAGTCTCTTGGATAATGTATCTGAATAAATCTAGCAACATCTTGTAGCAGGATCCTTATCTTCCACTTCCTACCCATTATTTATTCATTAATCTATGTTTTTTAGAACTTATGCTTAAGAGATCTAACAAAAAGTATAAATGGGGCAGTCTAAATTAATATTTCTACTTGACATATTGATTGTCAACTTAGTAGGTGATGTGCTTTCCATTGAAAATGATATCTATATCCGGATATCGAAAATTATGGGAATAAAAACAAATCGGATGGCCACCAAAAAATCAGATAAATGATTTATTACGTGTTGCGCAACATGTTACTTTTAAATCAAGTGTCTTGAATGATATCATAATAAAAATATGAAATGTCCTACATTTTAAACTATTTGTGTATGTTCACTGGCTGTCTTAAGGATCAAACATAATACAACATTAGTCATGTTCTGAAATTCCAATCAGCCTAAGAATTAAACAAATTTATGCAACAATATAGAAAAAGAAAAGCATACCACGAGATTGAACCCATTAGATATTTTCGTATGTCATTTTCCATTATGTATTTTAAACAGTTTTGCTGTTTTGAAAGGCACCATTTTTGCGTAGCATAGTGTCTATCAAGGGAAATACAATGTACGGTTTCTTATACTTTGTGTTAAATATCTGCTTGGACCTAAAGCATTGCATTGCGTTATTTTTTTTCATATTTCAAGCAATTAAAATACCACATTCTTGCAAATGCCTATTATAAAGTGGATGCTTTACGAATGGGAAAATGGAACACCGAGAAGGACACAACTCAAGTGCACTCCATTTCTGCTCTAAGGTATAAATTCTTTGCTTATTTCTATGCGGCTCTTGTCTAGATTTGGCTCCAATAATTGAGCTAAATTATTATGTCATGTCTACTTGATGTTCAAAAATAATAAATTTCCGACTATCTATAGATCAAATAAATAAAAGAAGACCCAGATAAGAGCTTTTTGTGAATGGCAATTTATCTCCACTTAGTGTTCTACATTTCGCAAAAGTTGTCATAATCAAAAGCAAACTTGTTCAAACTCTTAGATTCTGTTGTCGCATACAAAGAAATCCTTATGCTGGTTTAAGCAAACTATATATCTAACTCATCAAGCCATACAGATTATGATATGTGGTAAGTCACTCTTCCACTCATTTTAGTGTACGAAATGTGAAAACTCTTGCCTTATGAATAGGTGATATATTTTTCTTCCGGATATAAGCTTCGCTAATTTATACTTACAGTTTCTTGTCTTTCTTGATTTTTTCTTTGTTCCAAGATGTGCATTAAGGTAACAAACATTGAGACAACGCGTTAACACGTAGATGCTATAGATTCCGCCAAAAATTTTCCTATTCTTCTTATATTCGTTTTATTTATTATTTATCTATTTTGGTGTTGTTACCATTTATGGCTATGGTGTATACTATATAGTGAGTTTTGAAAGCAATAGCACTGCCAAAATTTTCCATAAATTTGGCTATGCTACAGATTGAATACGCATTCGAATAGGAAGTAGCACTATCTAACACTCTCTCAATTCCTGACAAAATATTAATGTAGGTTTCGATTGTTGCAACCTGCCACAAGAATCACTCTTGATGCAAATGAATTTCAATTTTAATTTATGGAAAATTCTGCATGATTAAAATTTATCACTACACGACTAGTAAATCAATTTTGTTTCTTATTTTATAAATTTATTAATTTATATCATCACGTCATCTTCCATTAAGATTCGCGGTAGGATTTAATTAAAATATATTAATAATAGTAATAGCATTTAATTTGATATCATTGGCAATCTACCCGGAGAACTGAGGAGATAAAGCTACAAATCTTCATTAGAAATATATACGGACGATTTACGAATAAGTAGAATTTGTTAACTCTATACTATTGAATGCAAATTATCTGCAATAAAACAAAATATAAATAATTTTATTTGATGCAATGATCACCTAATTGAATACAGTTGCATTCAAGTAAATGTAATTCGATGAAGCGGAGGGCGAAGGGCAATCTATGGAGCACAATACGCAGACATTCATCTGAAAATCAAACCAGCCACACAACAATTCATATTTTATATCCATGAGAATATATAAGCAGTACAATATTATTGAGATCATTTCAACTACTTTTTACAGTTTGTTGTGAAGAACTAATATATATGCAAGTATGTATTAGGTTTTCCGAACCTAGTAACAAATTAGTTCAGATTTCAACTACTGTTTGTTTCAACCAATATTTATGACGCCTTTTAAATGTGAGTCACAAAAAACTACGGAAGTCACTTGGCTACGTTTTACTGAAAAATACAAAGAATATTTGTCAAACATATTTATTTCAAGCAAAATTTGAAGTACAGTGCAATGGATTTTTATAAGCTAAGCCTTTACGTATGGGCTTTGTCCTACATAGTTGCCGCTAAAATAGAAAGAAAATAAATAATTATAAGCAGCTGTAACAAAATGTACAATAGAAATTATTTGATAAATTTTATCGCCATTCCCGAAAAAAATTACTTTAAACCAACATATGTTTGTTTAGAGCATTAATATAAACATAGACAATATATATATATATATATATATATATATATATATATATATATATATATATATATAGTAATAAAGATATAAATGAGATGTAAACGTTCTACAATCAAATGAAATTGTTATTACTGAAGAAATCTGTGTTTATTTCCTCAGAATAACGCATTTTCTTACGTTTTACGTCGATGAACTACGTAGTATCACCAAAAACAAATGAATATTGCTCCTATATTTTCTTCTGTGTTCAAGTATTAGAAACGTAACTTAATTAGGTTATTTTAAGTAAACATGATTTAAAGAATTGTTACTACCGCCCGCGAAATCATTTATTGTTTTATTGGTTATTTTAAGTTGAATATCTGGTTTATTCTTGATATTCCATTAAAATATGCTTCAAAATCAACTCGTAATTCATTTTTCTGACTAGAATTGTAGTACTACTGGTAATATGGTATTTATGAAAAGAAAATAAATTTATGTTGTGTAAGTTATTTGATTTCTTATGATACCATGAATTTTGTTGTTTTTTATATCAATTTATATTTAATTGTAGATGAATATTACTTTTAATTGTATCTATTCTTAATTTAATATTCAATAAATGTAGCCTTTATTCTGGAAAGCTAATGTATGACATATTTAGCTATCGTAGAAAAAAACTAAAGGCAATTGCTTACCCTGGGCCGTAATTGCAAACTATGGAATATCCATAGAGGAAATCACTCGGGCACTTCCTGTACCCACAACCAAGATGCGTTGTAACGGCCCATGCCATCTAAATGGTGCATTTGATTCAAAAAAACACAAAATGATGATCCTATTGGAAAAATTGAACACAATGAGCATATAATAATTCGTTACAGTACAACTCATGAAACTAATTAAAAGACTAGAAAGAAAACCATATGTGGTCATTTATATTTTGAACATTTGCAACATTTTACTTAACTTGTATGCCACTACTACTTTTAATATTACTAATCGTACTACTATTACTACTACGAATACTACTACCAGTACTACTACTATTTCTAATACTACTAATAATACTCCTACTAATACTACTACCAATAATACTACTAATATTTCTACTACTACTACTACTACTACTAGTAATACTACTGCCACTAATTCCACCACATTTAGCAGACACATTTAATTAATAAAAATATTTGTCAAAATTTGCAGTGATGTTTTGTTTCCTCAGATAGTGAAATTACTTTCAATTCGAAGCAGACTTGTTTTAAATTTCTGTCTAAATCAATATTCATTGAAATCAAACTGATAAGAAATATCTTCAAACCGCAGAATGTGAGGTTACTTTCATGACACTGAAACAAATTTCCCCTTGAATGAAAATTGATTTTGCGAGCCTAAATTAATTGGAATTACCTGAAAAGTATTTTGATTACCGCAACATTCATTGTTCCCGTAGTTTTCTTTTGGGAAGATATTTCGGCTGAACTTACCGTTAGCCTTCACCAGTAGCAATATGCCTCACAAGTTTAACAAAGGAAACTGATGAAGCAAGCGCGTTATTCCTCTAGCCATAATATTTATACTTTATCAAACATAAAATCTGATTTCAAGACTTCTTTTATGTTATATTTTATGATATATTTCACTTTTTGTTAAGTAATAAATTAAAGTAATTGCGATAAGAAAATGCAATCATCTTTTATTAAATGTATTTATACAAACATAATAAAACTTCTCTTTGAAAGCAATTGTGGCTTTGAATGATTGGCACACACTGTGGGCGATTACGATAGTTCAGGAGAGGTATTACCTCTACTAATTAGATATAGTTTACCTCGCCAGAATGGAAAATTATATTTTGCGAGAATTTGCAGTGCTGTTTTGTTTCTTCAGGTAGTGTAGAACCTGTCAATTCTAAGCAGTCATGTTTTAAAGTACGGTATATATAAATACTCCTTGAAATCCAAATGACATGAAATATTTACGAACCACAGACTATGAGGTTACTTTCATGACAGAAAAGGTAAACGAAGATAGCAAATGCAGTTGTAAAATAAACAACCAAATATAGACGAATTTGGTCTAATACTTTATGTTAAAAATTTATTTAAAAAACAAAATATCCATGAGGTAGAATCTGAAATTAACGCACTGCATGGTTAAGCTTCTGAAAAACGTAGATTACATAATGTTAGATAGAATATTGTCTGACTGTTGCGCAAGACGTTTTGGTTCAACATAATAAATATTGTAATATTGACCAGGCTTTCTCGCTTTCAGAGATTTTTGATTCTATGTATAGCATGGTAAAACCATGCTTTCATCGTCGCACGTTATTACTCCACTACAATGTGTACAATTGTCATAACGTATACATTTGCCCAATCACATACCTGTGTGTAGTGACCGCAAACTCCATTGCAAGATTTGGCATCAAAATTGTAGTTGACATATTCATCCCACCACAACTTCATTGACCTACATTGAATACAAAATCATGTAGAAAATAAGATTTAAAATTAATAAATAAACAGAGGTAGGCAACATGTATTATAATACAAATAAATTGCTATGCAATCTAAATAACTTGACGGTTAAGTTAAATAGCTTTAATCCAAATGACTATCGGATAAATTATGTGAACCTTTAATTTTAGCTACTAACGAAAAGTACTCATCCCAGACGGTAACTGATTTATTGAATGAATTTAGTTTGCAGTAATAGGTTATATTTGATTTAAACGAATAATAAATGTAGAAATATGTTTTTGGTGGTCCAAATTTACGGAAAACAAATAACATTATGCGAAATATCTTTCAGTATAACATAATATCTCTTTATTTTAAATGATGTCATTGTCAGATATCAGAATTATTTGCATAATCAACAAAACATTTGAAATAATGTGAAAAATTTGGTTTGCTAATGTGTAATTAACATAATAAGTGTATATTTCAGTAAAAATTATGTGCAAAATGCATGAGTTGACATATAAGGATATAATCTGTGACACGAGGCAAACTTGTCTAGACTCGTCCGGTGCAAATTCACAATAAATACTTACCCGGTCTACCAGATGAATATTTCTTTCTACCTTTTCCAAAGTTTAGATTTTACCAGTAATGTATACATAAAAAGAATCAAGCCATCAAAAAGATCGCTAGGATTAGACTTTTAAGCGAAAAGCCTGTTGTATCTTTGCATTGTTTCAGTTGATCGAAATATATTTCAACATAGTTATACCTCAATACGTATACACTCAACATCCAGTCAATGCAGGATATTTGTTGCGCACATATGAATATATATATATATATATATATATATATATATATATATATATATATATATATATATGCAAATATAAGAGTGTCTAAATAAAAAATGATTAACAGTAAGGCAAAGCGTGTACTTGAGAAATAGAGGAAAAATTAATATTGTACTCCGGTCAATATTGCTAACTTCCCCATACATTTTTAATTCTGGAGCTCCAGCCCAGTTTTGGCCAACCCAAAACCAACTTCCGACCTGTCTTTGGGCTGCAGTATCATGTCCGACTTTACAAGCGTTCGCCCACGTTTGAGCTTTACTTTCCAGTCTTGTGTCCCATTGCTATATAACAAAATTAAATTGCGAGAAGTTTACTGAGATCAAAACAAATTATGTTTATCAATAGTACAATTAGCATTTAATTTTAAAAATGTGCCAAATTATAATACTTTTAGTTCAAACAAATAAAACCTGTCAAATAGATAATCTAGTAGAAATGTAAATCTTCCTTTCCGTGCAATCAAATCGCCATTAGTCGTTCTTATTCATGTTGAGTATTTCGAAACCATAATTTCGATAATAGAATCATTTTACTGATAATTAAAGAAGAAATTTGAGATATAGTGATCTACTAATTTTGCAATATTACTCTATACGTGCGAATATAAAACTAAGTTAGATTAACCTAGTATAACATCTTTCATGTAGTTGCTTTATTCAAGTTTGCAATTTTGATACAAATCTCTGCCACATTATTTGCATATAATTTTATGCAAAGACTAAGTGATTAATAGCGTAGAAAGGGCAATTCCTGTAGTGGACCGGCTTCGTCTTTATTGGGATCTCGTCACATACTGTCCAGTATTTGAAGCATACAGTGCTTAAACGTTGGTACGTCTTCTTGGGAATCCGGTGATCTAACTACGAAACGCTTTCACTCAGGTTGATATAGCACAAAATATTATTTATATATCAATTGTCAAAAACACTTGAAACCGTTGAAGATACAGTAAAGCAAAGAAGTTCATTTACTTTAATGAAATTGTACAATAATATATAATTCATTTAGACAATTATAGAAAGAAATATTACGAAAGCTTCATTTACCATTAAGGCCATGTTCAATTTTCTTTTAAGCAAATCAAATGCATTAAATTCAACAGTTTCGATAATAAACGCTGCTTTCGAAAATAACCTTGTTTAGATTGACTACATAAATAACATAAAATATTATTAACTGATCATATTCCAACACTGATTGAGAAAATAAACTTTTCAACAACTTACTAGCATTGGCATATGTTTTGGTTTTGGTTGACCAGGAACTGTGCCGTTTAGTAATTGCATTCTTAGTTGATTATGACCATTTAGAAACATATCTACATCTTTTCTAGATAATCTGCCAAGCACAACCACTGCGCAACACATCAAACCGAAAATAATTGCTGTATATCTTGCTGCCATCGCGAGTAATGTTTCCGGTCTTTAGTTAAATATCTGCTTGATTTTCAACAATGATATCCCTGTAAATTATTTAAGTTAAAAAGAATTATTATGAATGTCAAAAAAGCTGTTGCTTACCAAAAATTAAAAGAATAAAAATCATCACAAACGTTTCGCTGATTTGAGATGAATATAAAATATTCAATCCAAATATTGTTGAAAAAATTTGCCGAAATGTACTAATTTATTCTTATCAACAATTCAGTTATACTAATTGGCTATTGTTAAATAAGTAAGTAGAAAGAAACGTAAATTATTAAATCAAGGACGAAATAAGATTTATGCATAGGTGAAATGGAGTAAAAAATTCAGAATCTTACACGCAAACTAATATAGATTTAATTGATTTAAAAAATAAATTGTGACTGATGATAGATTGCAATATTTGGGACAAGCTGGAAATAAGGCGTTCAAACTTTATCTCATTATATACCTGGATTACCAAATTTTGTCAACACCCGTGCAATCAATAATTGATTAGTTGTTCGACATATATTAATGAATAAATGATAAGTAGGAAGTAAAAGATTAGAACCCTGCTACAAGATTTCGCTAGATTTAGTCGCCAGCACATATCATTCTGTTATGAATATTTAATGATCCGACTTTTCTTAAAATTGATAACCTGATATTAATTTATTTTTTATGCAGACAAACAGGAAATTGTGTGATTTTAAATTTCAATGATTTTATCCAATTCACGCAACACGAAAATAAAAATTTTATCAGTATATCCTGTAGATATTCAGCGCAAAATTTAACTACATATAATTAATTTATTATATACAAAATTCACGTCAATATAATCACATATATTTACTTTGATTTTAGGCCATAACTACATGGATAACTGACAGAATCCACTGACCCACTGTTTGGGATATAACAGACGGACAAGCTTTTTATTACATCTTCCACTAGTCTTTGTGGCTACAATCTCGCCGTCTGAGGTCTGCTGCCTAAATAGTGCTAAGAAGCTCTTTAACTTGAAATGAGAGCAATGTCAAGCAAATGAATATTCCAGTCAATACAAGACTATTTTAAAGAAAAAAATAATTAGGGCACGTTGATTCTATTTGTTTAATATTTTTATAAATCAATACGACTTTTAAAACTCGCGTTGGAACGAAAGATAATATTTGAAAACTGGCTGTAGTTAATTTTTAATTTACGCTCAAATTATTTTATAATTGAAACCTGAAAACACTTACGAATATTTGATAGGACTTCTGCGTCCTGCTTGTGCAATACGTATAAAATTAACTCAAGTCAAAAAAATTAGCCTTTAATAATATTTCTTTACACATTTTATGAAATGTCAGCACAAATTTTCTCGAATTTGCTTTATAATACACTAAATAATGGACTGAAAATTAGAGAACCTAGCGTCTGTATATTGCCGCAAAAAATTATTATTAAAAAGCTTACGTCAGTTAAACAAAGTCTGAATTGTTTTTGATAATTTTTAATTACATTTTGTAAAAGATAAACAAAATATTTTATGCGTTGAAATTAAAATGATCACAAGATTTCAGCTTAATTTTTCAAAATGCAGCCAGTCTGCAGTCCTACTATATGGATTTTCTCAGTTGAATATAATAAAATTTTGTACCATGTATAGTTCAGTAAACACGACGCCTGAATTTTACTTAAACTAACAATAGAAAGATTTTGTAATGGAGACATGCACTAATCATCGCTTGCGTGAGAAGCGGACTATATTTTCAACGTTCAGTCCATGCTGTACAACAGCTAATAACAATATAAGTTTCAAACAGTTCGTGATTCGCTTGATTTGTGGACATAATTTTAATTGCCAATTCTAGAATTTTTCAGATGATAAAAAAAGTTTATGTTTGATGATTTGAGATAAATACAAAATTTATTTAATAAACCAGAAAGACAACCTACAAAGGCAAATATATATTACTGCTTGAACTATGCACTTTCTAAATAGTCCCTGAAATTGTTTTAGTAAAGGAAACTACATTTGAGGTTTAACACTTTTAAATCAAATTCTTTGTAATATTGGTATTAGAATAACATCTGTAGCCATATTTTTATACAATACTATGTATGTTATTTGAACACCCTGCTATATATCTTTACTTTCACAGCCATAGTGGTTAACAGCTTAATTATCATCAAAATTTCGTATTTAAATTAAATGTTACCAAATGTGTTTAGAGTAAGCAGGCGATGCAACACTTGCCTTTCGTAATTCTTTGGAACTTGTGCAATATAATAAAGCAAATAATGCCAGTCATTTGTAACAATTTATGGGGCATCAGAATTTATTTGTAAATGAGGAAATACTGCACACAGAGCGATAGCAATGTCCGCAAGGAAACATGCTATTTTAACTCTTCAGAACTTTTTTCCAAAAGACTGAAAATTGTTTTAACTAGTGCAAAGAGTAATATAATGTCGGCAGTTTTAACCAATCTACACAAAACCAATGCCTTGTTCCGGCGCTTAGAATGTTAGATAATAAAACATCTCTGTACTTAAAATATCGTTTATAAATAACCTTCAGCATACGCCAATATCACTGAGGTAAACACACTTGGAGAACAAACGTGCTTACAAGATACATATTCGGATTATAAAAGATGATGTCATATGTTTAACAACATTTCTTTAATTTATTTCAGTGGAGATCACAGAACGACAGTATTTGCTGTACCATGTGTATAAAATATAATTCATTCTTATCCTATAAAACAAAGAGTTGATACCCGTTATAAACAATTACCGTGTCCTCCTTGTGGATAAGTGCGCCTCGTTTTCAATGTGATCTAACTGCGTTATTCTGACAATCTTCCTGAGAGTATGTGTAGAGGCCTGAGGATGTTTTAGGAAAAATCAAACCGAAACTTTGCCAGTCAATGATGATTAGATCATACATCATTTTCAGTGGTTAGTAGGAAAGATGTTGAATCATTCGGAAGAAAGGATGAATCCGCACTCAGCCAAAATGATGTCAAAATCTATGCGTACTTGGAAATGAGATATAATTGTGATCTTTAAGAAACCAATAGTGCAAAGAAACAAACAGAGAACGCAAATCACGGAAAGACATCTTATTAGACATTGCAGCGCGATGCAATAAAATATTTTCTCTTTTGGCCAAACCAATTGTAAATCGTGCTTTTTGCATTTGCAGCCCGTATAGACTCACTGGCTGGTGAGACAAGAGCCAGGAGACGATGGAGAAATTAACCTTCGTATGAATACTGCTAAACATTACCTGGCTATCCCTGTAGCTGATGTATGCTTATACGAATTTTAATCACATATTGCCATTGGAACGGAGGTGCATATATCTCGAACATTTAACTGAATGGGAATTATAAATTAACGTTGTTCGTTTTGTTCTATATTCTGTAATCAAATGTAATGTCCTTCCGCAATATTGCATGTACTGCTTTCTACGATTGAATCCAAATTTAAATTGCATCTACAGAAGCTTGTTTTTGCTAATTCACAGTGCAGTAATCAGCAGATAACGGACATTAATAATTGCGCAGGCTGTCCGCTTATTTATGGATTTATTATTTGTTGTTCAACACTTTAGAATGTGTGGGAACTAAGGTAACACTAGATGTCCTATTCATATTGGGATGGGATAATCGGTGATAAAATTTACCTTTTATTCAGTTAACTCACGAAAGAAAATTAACGAGCACTATCTGGCTTGTGGCCAAATTTTCATTAGTATCAGAAAAGTTTCTATAGCATCTGACACGTTCGCTCACATTTCACGCATCCAATTAAACGTGGTTTAATAAGTGCGTGGTAAAATCGAACCCAAACCACAAATAAGATATAACAGCCATATGATTAAGTTATAGACAAGATTCATAACAGTGACGGAAAGGATTAGCTAGAGCCCCATGTAAATGCACTCAAAATTGAATCACTGTGAAAATACAATGTAATTAATATAATCGCAATTTAATGTTTATTTTTTTAGTCATTGATTAACCTGTCCGGCGTATCCGCATTTGCTTGCCAAGTAGATAATTTTTTTCGTTTTATTACCTAAGTATAACAATTTCCGGCTCTACGAGCAGCTGGAACAAACCAATCTGCCAGAGAATGGTAGCTTGCTCTTGCCAGGTCTACCGGGACACAGCAATAAACCTATTTCATGTGGAACCTTGAGTCTAGTCTAACAATACGGTACCAATTTGTGTTATGGCGGAATGAGAGCGAGCGTGCCCGACTTAAGGAGCAATGTTTGACATGTGAAGGAAACTCGGTTCTCTCGCACCAGAGAGAAACAGCTAATCAGCCTTGGTTGACAGACTAACCAAGAAAGGGAAATCTCTGATTGCAAATCATCCCGACCTAATGGTCTTTAGCAACCCTCATACTATCAAACATAACCAAATGTATTTCTGCAAATAATCGACTTTGCGCGGCACGCTTAATAAAGTTTACTTACATCTCTGCCAGATATATTAATCAACGATGCTTTTTCATTGGTTATACACATGTTCGCCTGATGGTATCAGAGACGACAGTGAGTATGCCTTTTACTTTGTTCTAAGATCTACCAAGTAGAGCAAAATATTCAGATATTGTCATTGTCATGGTTGACATGAATGTTCAAGTTAGGTGATTAAATGTTGCAGAACTAGATAAAAATATATGTAAGCAAACGCAAACATTTGCCCCTGCGACTAAATTATGATGGAGAAAATGCGAAGGGACTTGGTATGTATAATTTCCGCTATATAAATGTAGGTACTTTTGTATGTGGCATTTTTCTTTAGATTAGGTAGAATAAGGCGTTTGATTGTTGAGCTGAACAAATCAATTTACAATGGTCGTGAACACTACTTAAACTCGCATATCCGAAAGTATGTCATTATCAAAATCGTGGGAGAATATTTGCGAAGAACCATCACAGTTTAAAATACGTTATCTATTCCTTTCTTATAAACAACGCAAAGATGCACGCCCGATGGTTTAATTCTGAGATTATTCAATGATGGTGGCTATATCACTTCTCAATCACTGACTTAACTCCTTCGTACTATAGAAAAGGAATTATTCTAGTCGCTTTCTTGGATAGATGGACCTTCAACTATATCTCCGATATGGCCAGTCTTAGTTTGCTTCTATAGCCCTTGTTTTATCACCGCTAATCTAATCCTATCTAAGTAAGTTGCATCGAATATTTTACGCCGTCGCAACTCTATGCATGTTTAACTTAATAGAGCATCACAAGCGAGAATCTGGTCAGGAGGAGGTTGTGAAGATGATAGGTTTTCGCGCTCTCAACGTAACCCAATCTGTTAGCGTTAACTTTTAACATGAATTAACACGCAAGTTTACTAACTTAGGCTGTCTACTTCAAATTTTTGTTTAACTTAGTAATATTATGAACTACACTCGCCCATAAGTTCAGTGTGCAGGCGTTGAATATCCCCGTGACTGTAGATTTGTAGCTCTTGAATAAACAGAGGGTATCTTATCATTATTTGTTAATCGAGGTTCTGCCTTGGTCGTCATAGATAAGCCATCGCTTTTACGTCTTCCAGTTTGAAATTCGCACCCTCCCAATGTAAGGCATTTTGTCAAGATCACCCACCAATAACTTTAAATATGAGACTGAATATTGAAGACCTTGAACAAAGCTGACATGCTAAAACACCTTGGTAACTTTTTCTATAACTCGTGCAATATATTTAACGAGGCGAGTATTAAAATCGCAAATCCCTAAAACAGTCACATGGATAATGTATCTGAATAAATCTAGCAAAATCTTGTGAGGATCCTTATCTTCCACTTCCTACCCATTATTTATTCATTAATCTATGTTTTTTAGAACTTATGCTTAAGAGATCTAACAAAAAGTATAAATGGGGCAGTCTAAATTAATATTTCTACTTGACATATTGATTGTCAACTTAGTAGGTGATGTGCTTTCCATTGAAAAAGATATCCATATCCGGATATCGAAAATTATGGGGAAAAATCAGACAGACAGCGAATAAAAACAAATCGGATGGCCACCAAAAAATCAGGTAAATGATTTATTACGTGTTGCGCAGCATGTTTTTTTTAAATCAAGTGTCTTGAATGATATAATAATGGAAATATGAAATGTCCTACATTTTAGACTATTTGTGTGTTTTCACTGCCTGTCTTAAGGATCAAACATAATCCAACATTAGTCAAGTTCTGAAATTCCAATCAGCCTAAGAATTAAAAAAATTTATGCAACAATATAGAAAAAGAAAATCATACCACGAGATTGAACCCATTAGATATTTTCGTATGTCATTTTCCATTATGAATTTGAAACATTTTTGCTGTTTTGAAAGGCACCATTTTTGCGTAGCATAGTGTCTATCAAGGGAAATACAATGTACGGTTTCTTATACATTGTGTTAAATATCTGCTTGGAACTAAAGCATTGCATCGCGTTATTCTTTTACATATTTCAAGCAATTAAAATACCACATTTTTGCAAATGCCTATAATAAAGTGGATGCTTTACGAATGGGAAAATGGAACACCGAGAAGACACAACTCAAGTGCACTCCATTTCTGCTCTTAGGTATAAATTCTTTGCTTATTTCTATGCGGCTCTTGTCTAGATTTGGCTCAAATAATTGAGCTAAATTATTATGTCATGTCTACATGATGTTCAAAAATAATAAATTTCCGACTATCTATAGATCAAATAAATAAAAGAGACCCAGATAAGAGCTTTTTGTGAATGGCAATTTATCTCCACTTAGTGTTCTACATTTCGCAAAAGTTGTCATAATCAAAAGCAAACTTATTCAAACTCTTAGATTCGCTTACAAAGAAATCCTTATGCTGGTTTAAGCAAACTATATATCTAACTCATCAAGCCATACAGATTATGATATGTGGTAAGTCACTCTTCCACTCATTTTAGTGTACGAAATGTGAAAACTCTTGCCTTATGAATAGCTGATATATTTCTCGTCCGGATATAAGCTTCGCTAATTTAAACTTAAAATTTCTTGTCTTTCTTGAATTTTTCTTTGTTTCAAGATGTGCATTAAGTTAACAAACATTGAGACAACGAGTTAACACGTAGATACTATAGATTCCGACAAAAATTTTCTTATTCTTCTTATATTCGTTTTATTTATTATTTATCTATTTTGGTGTTGTTAGCATTTATGGCTATGGTGCATACTATATAGTGAGTTTTGAAAGCAATAGCACTGCCAAAATTTTCCATAAATTTGGATATGCTACAAATTGAATACGCATTCGAATAGGAAGTAGCACTATCTAACACTCTCAATTCCTGACAAAAGATTAATGTAGGTTTAGATTGTTGCGACCTGCCACAAGAATCACTCTTGATGCAAATGAATTTCAATTTTAATTTATGGAAAATTTTGCATGATTAAAATTTATCACTACACGACTAGTAAATCAATTTTTATCTAATTTTATAAATTTATTAATTTATATCATCACGTCATCTTCCATTAAAATTCGCAGTAGGATTTTATTAAAATATATTAATAATAGTAATAGCATTTTTATTTGATATCATTGGCAATCTAGCCGGAGAACTGAGGAGATAAAGCTACAAATCTTCATTAGGAATATGTATGCAGGGCAATTACGACAAGGAAAATATATATGGACGATCTACGAATAAGTAGAATTTGCTAACTCTATACTATTGAATGCAAATTATCTGCAATAAAACAAAATATAAACAATTTTATTTGATGCAATAAGCACCTAATTGAATACATCTGAATTCACGTAAATGTAATTCGATGAAGTGAAGGACGAAGGGCAAACTATGGAGCACAATAAGCAGACATTCCGCCGAAAATCAAATCAGCCACACAACAATTCATATTTGATATCTATGAGAATATATAAGCAGCACAAAATTATTGATATTATTTCAACTACTTTTTACAGTTTGTTGTGAAGAACTAATATATATGCAAAAGAAAGGTATACATATTAGGTTTTTCCGAACCTAATGGCTAAATAAGTTCAGATTTCAACCAATTTTTGTTTCAACCAACATATAAGACACCTTCTAGAATTTGAATCACAAATAACTGTGGCAGTCACTTGGCTACATTTTGCTGAAAAATACAAAGAATATTTGACAAACATATTTATTTCAAGCAAAATTTGCAGTACAGTTCAATGGATTCTTATCGGCTAATGCAGTATGTATGGGCTTTGTCCTACATAGTTGCCACTAAAATAGAAAGAAAATAAATAATTATAAGCAGCTGTAACAAAATGTACAACAGACATTATTTGATAAATATTATCGCCATTCCTGAGAAAAATCTATTTAAAACAAACATATGTTTGTTTAGAGCATTTATACAAACATGCACAAACAAACACAGATATATATATATATATATATATAGTAATAAAGTTATAAATGGGATGGAAAACGTTCTAAAATCAAATGAAATTGTTATCACAGAAGAAATCTGGGTTTATTTCCTCAGAATAACGCATTTTCTTAAGTTTTACGTCAATGTACTACGTTTTTTCACCAAAAACAAACAAGTATTGCTGTGTATATTTTCTTCTGTGTACAAATTTTAGAAACGTTACTTAGCCTGGTTATATTAAGTTGAATATCTGTTTTATTCTTAATATTCGTTAGAAATGGGCTTCAAAATCAACTCATAATTCATTTTTCTGACTTGAAATGTAGTACTGCTGGTAATATGGTAGTTATGAAAATAAAATAAATTTATGTTGTGTAACTTACTTGATTTCTTAGGATATCTTTCATTTTATTGTTTTTGTATATCAATTTATATTTAATTGTGGAATAATATTACTTTTAGTTGTTTCTATTCTTAATTTAATATTCAATAAAAGTAGCCTGTATTCTGGAAAGCAAATTTATGGCACATTTAGCCATCGTAGAAAAAAACTAGAGGCAATTGCTTACCCTGGGCCGTAATTGCAAACTATGGAATATCCATACAGGAAATCACTCGGGCACTTCCTGTACCCACAACCAAGATGCGTTGTATCGGACCATGCCATCTAAGTGGTGCATAGGATTCGAAAAAACAAAATGCTGATCCTATGAGGAACATTGAACACAATGAGCAAGTAATAATTCGTTAGAGAACTAATTAAAAGACTAGAAAGTAAAACATATGTGGTTATTTATATTTTGAACATGTGCAACACTTTACTTCACTTGTATGCCACTACTAATTTTACTATTACTAATCGTTACTACTACTACTACTACTACTACTACTACTACTACTACTACTACTACTACTACTACTACTACTACTACTACTACTACTACTACTACTACTACTACTACTACTCCTACTACTACTACTACTACTACTACTACTACTACTACTACTACTACTACTACTACTACTAGTAATACTACTGCCACTAATTCCACCACATTTAGCAGACACATTTAATTAATAAAAATATTTGTCAAAATTTGCAGTGATGTTTTGTTTCCTCAGATAGTGAAATTACTTTCAATTCGAAGCAGACTTGTTTTAAATTTCTGTCTAAATCAATATTCATTGAAATCAAACTGATAAGAAATATCTTCAAACCGCAGAATGTGAGGTTACTTTCATGACACTGAAACAAATTTCCCCTTGAATGAAAATTGATTTTGCGAGCCTAAGTGGTGGAATTACCTGAAAAGTATTTTGATTAACGCAACATTCATTGTTCCAGTAGTTTTCTTTTGGGAAGATAATTCGGCTGAATTTACAATTAGCCTTCACCAGTAGTAATATGCCTCACAAGTTTAACAAAGGAAACTGATGAAGCAAGCGCGTTATTCCTCTGGCCATAATAATTTTATACATTATCACACATAAAATCTGATTTCAAGACTTCTTTTATGTTATATTTTATGATATATTTCTCTTTTTGTTAAGTAATAAATTAAAGTAATTGCGATAACAAAATGCAATCATATTTTATTAAATGTATTTATACAAACATAATAAAACTTCTCTTTGAAAGCAATTGTGGCTTTGAATGATTGGCACACACTGTGGGCGATTAAGATAGTTCAGGAGAGGTATTACCTCCACTAATTAGATATAGTTTACCTCGCCAGAATGGAAAATTATATTTTGCGAGAATTTGCAGTGCTGTTTTGTTTCTTCAGGTAGTGTAGAACCTGTCAATTCTAAGCAGTCATGTTTTAAAGTACGGTATATATAAATACTCCTTGAAATCCAAATGACATGAAATATTTACGAACCACAAACTATGAGGTTACTTTCATGACAGAAAAGGTAAACGAAGATAGCAAATGCAGTTGTAAAATAAACAACCAAATATAGACGAATTTGGTCTAATACTTTATGTTAAAACTTTATTTAAAAAACAAAATATCCATGAGGTAGAATCTGAAATTAACGCACTGCATGGTTAAGCTTCTGAAAAACGTAGATTACATAATGTAAGATAGAATATTGTCTGACTGTTGCGCAAGACGTTTTGGTTCAGTATAATAAATATTGTAATATTGACTAGGTTTTCTCGCTTTAAGAGATTTTTGATTCTATGTATAGCATGGTAAAACCATGCTTTCATCGTCGCACGTTATTACTCCACTACAATGTGTACAATTGTCATAACGTATACATATGCCCAATCACATACCTGTGTGTAGTGACCGCAAACTCCATTGCAAGATTTGGCATCAAAATTGTAGTTGACATATTCATCCCACCACAACTTCATTGACCTACATTGAATACAAAATCATGTAGAAAATAAGATTTAAAATTAATAAATAAACACACGTAGGCAACATGTATTATAATACATATAAATTGCTATGCAATCTAAATAACTTGACGGTTAAGTTAAATAGCTTTGATCCAAATGACTATCGGATAAATTATGTGCACCTTTAATTTTAGCTACTAACGGTAACTGATTTATTGAATGAATTTAGTTTGCAGTAATAGGTTATATTTGATTTAAACGAATAATAAATGTAGAAATATGTTTTTGGTGGTCCAAATTTACGGAAAACACATAACATTATGCGAAATATCTTTCAGTATAACATAATATCTCTTTATTTTAAATGATGTCATTGTCAGATATCAGAATTATTTGCATAATCAACAAAATATTTGAAATAATGTGAAAAATTTGGTTTGCTATTGTGTAATTAACATAATAAGTGTATATTTCAGTAAAAAGTATATGCAAAATGCATCAGTTGACATATAAGGATATAATCTGTGACACGAGGCAAACATGTCTAGACTCGTCCGGTGCAAATTCACAATCAATACTTACCCGGTCTACAGATGAATATTTCTTTCTACCTTTTCAAAGTTTAGATTTTACCAGTAATATATACATAAAAAGAAATCTATACATCAAAGATCATAGGATTAGACTTTTAAGCGAAAAACCTATTGTATATCTTTGCATTGTTTCAGTTGATCGAAAAATATTTAAAACATATTTATACCTCAAAAATTACACAACATCCAGTCAATGCAGAATATTTGTTGCGCACATATGAATATATATATATATATATATATATAATTTATATATATATATATATATATATATATATATATATATATATATATATATATATATATATATGCAAATATAAGTGTCTAAATAAAAGATGACTAACAGTAAGGCAAAGCGTGTACTTCAAATAGAGGAAAAATTATTATTGTACTCCGTTCAATGTGCTCACTTCCCCATACATTTTTAATTCTGGAGCTCCAGCAATTTTGGCCAACCCAAAACCAACTTCCACGACCTGTCTTTGGGCTGCAGTATCATGTCCGACTTTGCAAGCGTTCGCCCACGTTTGAGCTTTACTTTTCCAGTCTTGTGTCCCATTGCTGCTGCAACAAAATTAAATTGCAGAAAGTTTACTGAGATCAAAACAAATTATGTTTATCAATAGTACCATTAGCATTTAATTTTAAAAAATGTTATAAATTATAATATTTTAATTTCAAACAAGTAAAACCTGTCAAATAGAAATCTAGTAGAAATGCGAATCTTCCTTTCCGTGCAATCAAATCGTCATTAGTCGTTCTTATTCATGTTGAGTATTTCGAAACCATAATATCGATAATAGAATCATTTTACTGATAATTCAAGAAGAAATTTGATATATAGTGATCTACTAATTTTGCATTATTACTCTATACGTGCGAATATACAACTAAGTTGGATTAACCTAGTATAACATCTTTCATGTAGTTGCTTTATTCAAGTTTGCAATTTTGATACAAATCTCTGCCACATTATTTGCATATAATTTTATGCACAGACTAAGTGACTAATAGCGTAGAAAAGGCAATTCATGTAGTGGACCGGCTTCGTCTTTATTGGGATCTCGTCACTTACTCTCCAGTATTTGCCGCATACAGTGCTTAAACCTTGGTACGTTTTCTTCGGAATCCGGTGATCTAACTACGAAACCCTTTCACACAGGTTGATATAGCACAAAATAGTATTTATATATCAATTGTCAAAAACACGTGAAACCGTTGAAGATACAGTAAAGCCAACAAGTTCATTTACTTTAATGGGATTCTACAATATTATATAATTCATTTAGGCAATTATAGAAAGAAATATTACGAAAATGTCATTTACAATTAAGCCAATGTTCAATTTTCTTTTAAGAAAATCAAATGCATTAAATTCAACAGTTTCGATAATAAACGCTGCTTTCGAAAAAAGCCTTGTTTAGATTGACTACATAAATAACATAAACTATTATAAACTGATCATATTCCAACACTGCTTGTGAAAATATATTTTTGAACAACTTACTAGCATTGGCATATGTTTTGGTTTTGGTTGACCAGGAACTGTGCGTTTAGTAATTGCATTCTTAGTTGATTATGACCATTTAGAAACATATCTACATCTTTTCTAGATAATCTACCAAAACTGTCCTGCAACATCAAACCAATAATTGCTGTATATCTTGCCACTTACCATCATAGTAAAGTTTCAGTCTTTAGTTAAATATCTGCTTGATTTTCAATAGTATTATCCTAATAAATTATTTAAGTTAAAAGAATTGTATGAATGTCAAAAAGCTGTTGCTTACCAAAATTAAAGAATAAAAATCATCACAAACGTTTCGCTGATTTGAGGATCAATATAGATATTCAATCAAATATTATTTGAAAAATTTGCCGAAATGTACTAATTTATTCTTATCAACAATTCAGTTATACTAATTGGCCATTATTAAATAAGTAAGTAGAAAAGAAACGTAAATTATTAAATCAAGGACGAAATAAGATTTATGCATAGGTGAAATGGAGTAAATTTAGAAACTTAAACACAAACTAATATAGATTTAATTAATTTAAAGAATAAATTGTGACTGATGATAGATTACAATATTTTGGGACAGGCTGGAAATAAAACGTTCAAACTTTATCACATTATATACCTGGATTACATAATTTTGTCAACACCCGTACAATCAATAATTGGTGGTGTTCGACATATATTAATGAATAAATGACAGTAGGAAGTAATAGATTAGAACCCTGCAACAAAGATTTCAACTAGATTTACTCGCCAGCTGTTCTGTTATGAATATTTAATGATCCAGAAAACTTTTCTTAAAATTGATAACCTGATATTAATTTATTTTTTATGCAGACAAACAGGAAATTGTGTGTTTTGAAATTTCAATGATTTTATCAATTCATAACACGAAATAAAAATTTTATCAGTATATCCTGTAGATATTCAACGCAAAATTTAACTACATATAATTAATTTATTATATACTAAATTCACGTCAATATAATCACATATATTTACTTTGATTTTAGGCCATAACTACATGGATAACTGACAGAATCCACTCACCCACTGTTTGGGATATAACAGACGGACAAGCTTTTTATTACATCTTCCACTAGTCTTTGTGGCTACAATCTCGCCGTCTGAGGTCTGCTGCCTAAATAGTGCTAAGAAGCTCTTTAACTTGAAATGAGAGCAATGTCAAGCAAATGAATATTCCAGTCAATACAAGACTATTTTAAAGAAAAAAATAATTAGGGCACGTTGATTCTATTTGTTTAATATTTTTATAAATCAATACGACTTTTAAAACTCGCGTTGGAACAAAAGATAATATTTGAAAACTGGCTGTAGTTAATTTTTAATTTACGCTCAAATTATTTTATAATTGAAACCTGAAAACACTTACGAATATTTGATAGGACTTCTGCGTCCTGCTTGTGCAATACGTATAAAATTAACTCAAGTCAAAAAAATTAGCCTTAAATAATATTTCTTTACACATTTTATGAAATGTCAGCACAAATTTTCTCGAATTTGCTTTATAATACACTAAATAATGGACTGCAAATTAGAGAACCTAGCGTCTGTATATTGCCGCAAATAATTATTATTAAAAAGCTTACGTCAGTTAAACAAAGACTGAATTGTTTTTTATAATTTTAAATTATATTTGTTAAAGATAAACAAAATATTTTATGCGTTGAAATTAAAATGATCACAAGATTTCAGCTTAATTTTTCAAAATGCAGCCAGACTGCAGTCCTACAATATGGATTTTCTCAGTTGAATATAATAAAATTTTGTACCATGTATAGTTCAGTAAACACGACGCCTGAATTTTACTTAAACTAACAATAGAAAGATTTTGTAATGGAGACATGCACTAATCATCGCTTGCGTGAGAAGCGGACTATATTTTAAACGTTCAGTCCATGCTGTACAACAGCTAATAACAATATAAGTTTCAAACAGTTCGTGATTCGCTTGATTTGTGGACATAATTTTAATTGCTAGTTCTAGAATTTTTCAGATGATAAAAAAGTTTATGTTTGATGATTTAAGATAAATACTAAATTTATTTAATAAACCAGAAAGACAACCTACAAAGGCAAATATATATTACTGCTTGAACTATGCACTTTCTAAATAGTCCCTGAAATTGTTTTAGTAAAGGAAACTACATTTGATGTTTAACACTTTTAAATCAAATTCTTTGTAATATTGGTATTAGAATAACATCTATAGCCATATTTTAATACAATACTATGTATGTTATTTAAACACCCTGCTATATATCTTTACTTTCACAGCCATAGTGGTTAACAGCTTAATTATCATAAAAATTTCGTATTTAAATTAAATGTTACCAATTGTGTTTAGAGTAAGCAGGCGATGCAGCACTTGCCTTTCTTAATTCTTTGGAACTTGTGCAATATAATAAAGCAAATAATGCCTGTCATTCGTAACAAATTATGGGGAATCAGAATTTATTTGTAAGTGAGGAGGTAATAATACTTTTACTAGGCGATAGCAATGTCCACCAAAAACATGGCACGCTCTTCAGAACTTTTTTCGAAAGACTGAAAATTGTTATAACCGGTGCAAGGAGTAATATAATGTCAGCAGTTTTTACCTATCTACACACAAAACAATGCCTTGTTCCGGCGCTTAGAATGTTAGATAATAAAACATCTCTCTACTCTAAAATATCGTTTATAAATAACCTTCAGCATAGCGCCAATATCACTGAGTAAACACACTTGGAGAACAAACGTGCGTACAAGATACATATTCGGATTATAAAGTTGATGTCATATGTTTAACAACATTTCTTTAATTTATTTCAGTGGAGATCACAGAACGACGAGTATTTGCTGTACCATGTGTATAAAATGTATTCATTAAATGTGGATAAGTGCGCCTCACTCGTTTTCAATGCAGGTCTGACTGCGTTATTCTGACAATCTTCCTGAGAGTATGTGTAGAGGCCTGAGGATGTTTTAGGAAAAATCAAACCAAACTTTACCAGTCAATAGATGATTAGTTCATACATCATTTTCAGTAGTTAGTAGGAAATATGTAGAACTATTCCTTGGAAGAAAGGATGAATCCGCACTCAGCCAAAATGATTTCAAAATCAATGCGTTCATGGAAATGAGATATAATTGTGATCTTTAAGAAACCAATAGTGCAAAGAAACCAACAGAGACGCAAATCACGGAAAGACATCTTATTAACATTGCAGCGCGATGCAATAAAATATTTTCTCTTTGGCCAAACAAATTGTAAATCGTGCTTTTTGCATTTGCAGCCCGCATAGACTCACTTGTTGGTGAGATAAGAACCAGGAGACGAAGGAGAAATTTATCTACGTATGGATACTGCTTAACTTTACCTTGCAACTCCTGTAGCGGATGTATGCTTATACGACTTTTAATCACATATTGCCATTGGAACGGAGGTGCATATATCTCTAACATTTAACTGAATGGGAATTATAAATTAACGTTGTTCGTTTTTGTTCTATATTGTGTAATCACATGTAATTTCCTTCCGCAACATTGCAGAAGCTTGTTTTTGCTATTTCACAGTGCAGTAACCAGCAGATAACGGACATTAATAATTGCGCAGGCTGTCCACTTATTTATGGATTTATTATTTGTTGTTCAACAATTTAGAATGTGTGGGAACTAAGGACACATTAGATGTCCTATTCATATTGGGATGGGATAATCGTTGATAAAATTTACCTTTTATTCAGTTAACTCACGAAAGAAAATTAACGAGCACTATCTGGCTTGTGGCCAAATTTTCATTAATATCAGAAAAGTTTCTATAGCATGTGACACGTTCGCTCACATTTCACGCTTCCAATTAAACGTGGTTTAATAAGTGCCTGTTAAAATAGAACCCAAACCACAAATTAGATATAACAGTCATATGATTACGTTATAGACAAGATTCATAACAGTGACGGAAAGGATTAGCTAGAGCCCCATGTAAATGCACTCAAAATTGAATCACTGTGAAAATACAATGTAATTAATATAATCGCAATTTAATGTTTATTTTTTTAGTCATTGATTAACCTGTCCGGCGTATCCGCATTTGCTTGCCAAGTAGATAATTTTTTTCGTTTTATTACCTAAGTATAAAAATTTCCGGCTCTACGAGCAGCTGGAACAAACCAATCTGCCAGAGAATGATAGCTTGCTCTTGCCAGGTCTACCGGGACACAGCAATAAACCTATTTCATGTGGAACCTTGAGTCTAGTCTAACAATACGGTACCAATTTGTGTTATGGCGGAATGAGAGCGAGCGCGCCCGACTTAAGGAGCAACGTTTGACATGTGAAGGAAACTCGGTTCTCTCGCACCAGAGAGAAACAGCTAATCAGCCTTGGTTGACAGACTAACCAAGAAAGGGAAATCTCTGATTGCAAATCATCCCGACCTAATGGTCTTTAGCAACCCTCATACTATCAAACATAACCAAATGTATTTCTGCAAATAATCGACTTTGCGCGGCACGCTTAATAAAGTTTACTTACATCTCTGCCAGATATATTAATCAACGATGCTTTTTCATTGGTTATACACATGTTCGCCTGATGGTATCAGAGACGACAGTGAGTATGCCTTTTACTTTGTTCTAAGCTCTACCAAGTAGAGCAAAATATTCAGATATTGTCATTGTCATGGTTGACATGAATGTTCAAGTTGGGTGATTAAATGTTGCAGAACTAGATAAAAATATATGTAAGCAAACGCAAACATTTGCCCCTGCGACTAAATTATGATGGAGAAAATGCGAAGGGACTTGGTATGTATAATTTCCGCTATATAAATGTAGGTACTTTTGTATGTGGCATTTTTCTTTAGATTAGGTAGAATAAGGCGTTTGATTGTTGAGCTGAACAAATCAATTTACAATGGTCGTGAACACTACTTAAACTCGCATATCCGAAAGTATGTCATTATCAAAATCGTGGGAGAATATTTGAAAAGAACCATCACAGTTTAAAATACGTTATCTATTCCTTTCTTATAAACAACGCAAAGATGCACGCCCGATGGTTTAATTCTGAGATTATTCAATGATGGTGGCTATATCACTTCTCAATCACTGACTTAACTCCTTCGTACTATAGAAAAGGAATTATTCTAGTCGCTTTCTTGGATAGATGGAACTTCAACTATATCTCCGATATGGCCAGTCTTAGTTTGCTTCTATAGCCCTTGTTTTATCACCGCTAATCTAATCCTATCTAAGTAAGTTGCATCGAATATTTTACGCCGTCGCAACTCTATGCATGTTTAACTTAATAGAGCATCACAAGCGAGAATCTGGTCAGGAGGAGGTTGTGAAGATGATAGGTTTTCGCGCTCTCAACGTAACCCAATCTGTTAGCGTTAACTTTTAACATGAATTAACACGCAACTTTACTAACTTAGGCTGTCTACTTCAAATTTTTGTTTAACTTAGTAATATTATGAACTACACTCGCCCATAAGTTCAGTGTGCAGGCGTTGAATATCCCCGTGACTGTAGATTTGTAGCTCTTGAATATACAGAGGGTATCTTATCATTATTTGTTAATCGAGGTTTTGCCTTGGTCGCCTGAGATGTATAAGCCATCGCTTTTACGTCTTCCAGTTTGAAATTCGCACCCTCAAATGTAAGGTAATTTGTCAGAATCACCCACCAATAACTTTAAATATGAGACTGAATATTGAGGAGCTTGAACTTAGCTGATATGCTAACACACCTTGGTAACTTTTTTCAATAACTCGTACAATATATTTAACGAGGCCGAGTATTAAAATCGCAAATCCCTAAATCAGTCACATGGATAATGTATCTGAATAAATCTAGCAACATCTTGTAGCAGGATCCTTATCTTCTACTTCCTACCCATTATTTATTCATTAATCTATGTTTTTTAGAAGTTATGCTTAAAAGATCTAACAAAAAGTATAAATGGGTCAGTTTAAATTAATATTTCTACTTGACATATTGATTGTCAACTTAATAGGTGATTTGCTTTCCATTGAAAAAGGTATCTATATCCGGATATCGAAAATTATGGGGAAAAATCAGACAGACAGCGAATAAAAACAAATCGGATGGCCACCAAAAAATCAGGTAAATGATTTATTACGTGTTGCAACATGTTCTTTCAAATCAAGTGTCTTGGAATGATATCATATAAAATAAGAAATCTTGCACCAAGCTATTTGTGTGTATGTTCACTGGCTGTCTTAAGGATCCAACATAATACAGCATTATTTATGTTCTGAAATTCCAATCAGCCTAAGAATTAAACAAATTTATGCAACAATATAGAAAAAGAAAAGCATACCACGGGATTGAACCCATTAAATATTTTCGTATGTCATTTTCCATTATGTATTTTAAACGTTTTGCTTTTTTTGAAAGGCACCATTTTTGCGTAGCATGGTGTTTATCAAGGTAAATACAATGAACGGTTTCTTATACATTATGTTAAATATCTGCTTGGAACTAAAGCATTGCATTGCGCTATTCTTTTACATATTTCAAGCAATTAAATTACCACATTCTTGCAAATGCCTATAATAAAGTGAATGCGTTACGAATGGGAAACTGGAACACTGAGAAGGCCCAACTCAAGTGCACTCCATTTCTGCTCTACTTTGCTTATTTCTATGCGGCTCTTGTCTAGATTTGGCTCAACTAATTAGGCCTAAATTATTATATCATGTCTACTTGATGTTCCAAAAATAATAATTTTCCGACTATCTATAGATCAAATAAATAAAGAAGACCCAGATAAGAGCTTTTTGTGAATGGCAATTTATCTCCACTTAGTGTTCTACATTTCGCAAAAGTTGTCATAATCAAAAGCAAACTTGTTCAAACTCTTAGATTCTGTTGTCGCATACAAAGAAATCCTTATGCTGGTTTAAGCAAACTATATATCTAACTCATCAAGCCATACAGATTATGATATGTGGTAAGTCACTCTTCCACTCATTTTAGTGTACGAAATGTGAAAATTCTTGCCTTATGAATAGCTGATATATATTTCGTCCGGATATAAGCTTCGCTAATTTAAACTTAAAATTTCTTGTCTTTCTTGAATTTTTCTTTGTTTCAAGATGTGCATTAAGTTGACAAACATTGAGACAACGAGTTAACACGTAGATACTATATAGATTCCGACAAAAATTTTCTTATTCTTATATATTCGTTTATTATTTATCTATTTGGTGTTATTTAACATTTGTAAGCATAGATTATTTTATAAATTGAGTTTTGGCTTAATAGCACTGCCAAATTTTTCCATAAATTATATGCTACAGATTGAATACACTTCGAATAGGAAGTAGCACTATCTAACACTCTCAATTCCTGACAAAAGATTAATGTAGGTTTAGATTGTTGCGACCTGCCACAAGAATCACTCTTGATGCAAATGAATTTCAATTTTAATTTATGGAAAATTTTGCATGATTAAAATTTATCACTACACGACTAGTAAATCAATTTTTTATCTAAATTCATAAATTTATTAATTTATATCATCACGTCAACTTCCATTAAAATTCGCAGTAGGATTTTATTAAAATATATTAATAATAGTAATAGCATTTTATTTGATATCAATGGCAATCTAGCCGGATAACTCAGGAGATAAAGCTACAAATCTTCATTAGGAATATGTATGCAGGGCAATTACGACAAGGAAAATATATATGGACGATCTACGAATAAGTAGAACTTGCTAACTCTATACTATTGAATGCAAATTATCTGCAATAAAACAAAATATAAATAATTTTATTTGATGCAATGATCACCTAATTGAATACAGTTGCATTCAAGTATATGTAATTCGATGAAGCGGAGGGCGAAGGGCAATCTATGGAGTACAATACGCAAACATTCATCTGAAAATCAAACGAGGCACACAACAATTCATATTTTATATCCATGAGAATATATAAGCAGTACAATATAATTGAGATCATTTCAACTACTTTTTACTGTTTGTTGCGAAGAACTAATATATATGCAAGTATGTATTAGGTTTTCCGAACCTAGTAACAAATTAGTTCAGATTTCAACTACTGTTTGTTTCAAGCAATATTTATGACGCCTTTTAAATGTGAGTCACAAAAAACTACGGAAGTCACTTGGCTACGTTTTACTGAAAAATACAAAGAATATTTGTCAAACATATTTATTTCAAGCAAAATTTTAAGTACAGTGCAATGGATTTTTATAAGCTAAGCCTTTACGTATGGGCTTTGTCCTACATAGTTGCCGCTAAAATAGAAAGAAAATAAATAATTATAAGCAGCTGTAACAAAATGTACAATAGAAATTATTTGATAAATTTTATCGCCATTCCCGAAAAAAATTACTTTAAACCAACATATGTTTGTTTAGAGCATTAATATAAACATAGACAATATATATATATATATATATATATATATATATATATATATATATATATATATATAGTAATAAAGATATAAATGAGATGTAAACGTTCTACAATCAAATGAAATTATTATTACTGAAGAAATCTGTGTTTATTTCCTCAGAATAACGCATTTTCTTACGTTTTACGTCGATGAACTACGTAGTATCACCAAAAACAAATGAATATTGCTCCTATATTTTCTTCTGTGTTCAAGTATTAGAAACGTTACTTAATTAGGTTATTTTAAGTAAACATGATTTAAAGAATTGTTACTACCGCCCGCGAAATCATTTATTGTTTTATTGGTTATTTTAAGTTGAATATCTGGTTTATTCTTGATATTCCATTAAAATATGCTTCAAAATCAACTCGTAATTCATTTTTCTGACTAGAATTGTAGTACTACTGGTAATATGGTATTTATGAAAATAAAATAAATTTATGTTGTGTAAGTTATTTGATTTCTTATGATACCATGAATTTTGTTGTTTTTTTATATCAATTTATATTTAATTGTAGATGAATATTACTTTTAATTGTATCTATTCTTAATTTAATATTCAATAAATGTAGCCTTTATTCTGGAAAGCTAATGTATGACATATTTAGCTATCGTAGAAAAAAACTAAAGGCAATTGCTTACCCTGGGCCGTAATTGCAAACTATGGAATATCCATAGAGGAAATCACTCGGGCACTTCCTGTACCCACAACCAAGATGCGTTGTATCGGCCCATGCCATCTAAATGGTGCATTTGATTCAAAAAAACACAAAATGATGATCCTATTGGAAAAATTGAACACAATGAGCATATAATAATTCGTTACAGTACAACTCATGAAACTAATTAAAAGACTAGAAAGAAAACCATATGTGGTCATTTATATTTTGAACATTTGCAACATTTTACTTAACTTGTATGCCACTACTACTTTTACTATTACTAATCGTACTACTACTACTACTACAAATACCACCACCACTACTACTACTACTTCTAATACTACTACTAATACTCCTACTAATACTACTACCAATAATACTACTACTACTACTACTACTACTACTACTACTACTACTAATACAACTGCCACTAATTCCACCACATTTAGCTGACACATTTAATTAATAAAAATATTTGTCAAAATTTGCAGTTATGTTTTGTTTCCTCAGATAGTGAAATTACTTTCAATTCGAAGCAGACTTGTTTTATATTTCTGTCTAAATCAAAATTCATTGAAATCAAACTGATAAGAAATATCTTCAAACCGCTGAATGTGAGGTTACTTTCATGACACTGAAACAAATTTCCCCTTGAATGAAAATTGATTTTGCGAGCCTAAATTAATTGGAATTACCTGAAAAGTATTTTGGTTACCGCAACATTCATTGTTTCCGTAGTTTTCTTTTGGGAAGATATTTCGGCTGAACTTACCGTTAGCCTTCACCAGTAGCAATATGCGTCACAAGTTTAACAAAGGAAACTGATGAAGCAAGCGCGTTATTCCTCTGGCCATAATAATTTTATACTTTATCACACATAAAATCTGATTTCAAGACTTCTTTTATGTTATATTTTATGATATATTTCTCTTTTTGTTAAGTAATAAATTAAAGTAATTGCGATAACAAAATGCAATCATATTTTATTAAATGTATTTATACAAACATAATAAAACTTCTCTTTGAAAGCAATTGTGGCTTTGAATGATTGGCACACACTGTGGGCGATTACGATAGTTCAGGAGTGGTATTACCTCCACTAATTAGATATAGTTTACCTCGCCAGAATGGAAAATTATATTTTGCGAGAATTTGCAGTGCTGTTTTGTTTCTTCAGGTAGTGTAGAACCTGTCAATTCTAAGCAGTCATGTTTTAAAGTACGGTATATATAAATACTCCCTGAAATCCAAATGACATGAAATATTTACAAACCACAGACTATGAGGTTACTTTCATGACAGAAAAGGTAAACGAAGATAGCAAATGCAGTTGTAAAATAAACAACCAAATATAGACGATTTTGGTCTAATCCTTTATGTTAAAAATTTATTTAAAAAACAAAATATCCATGAGGTAGAATTTGAAATTAACGCACTGCATGGTTAAGCTTCTGAAAAACGTAGATTACGTAATGCAAGATAGAATATTGTCTGACTGTTGCGCAAGACGTTTTGGTTCAACATAATAAATATTGTAATATTGACCCGGCTTTCTCGCTTTCAGATATTTTCGATTCTATGTATAGCATGGTAAAACCATGCTTTCATCGTCGCACGTTATTACTCCACTACAATGTGTACAATTGTCATAACGTATACATTTGCCCAATCACATACCTGTGTGTAGTGACCGCAAACTCCATTGCAAGATTTGGCATCAAAATTGTAGTTGACATATTCATCCCACCACAACTTCATTGACCTACATTGAATACAAAATCATGTAGAAAATAAGATTTAAAATTAATAAATAAACAGAGGTAGGCAACATGTATTATAATACAAATAAATTGCTATGCAATCTAAATAACTTGACGGTTAAGTTAAATAGCTTTAATCCAAATGACTATTGGATAAATTATGTGAACCTTTAATTTTAGCTACTAACGAAAAGTACTCAACCCAGACGGTAACTGATTTATTGAATGAATTTAGTTTGCAGTAATAGGTTATATTTGATTTAAACGAATAATAAATGTAGAAATATGTTTTTGGTGGTCCAAATTTACGGAAAACAAATAACATTATGCGAAATATCTTTCAGTATAACATAATATCTCTTTATTTTAAATGATGTCATTGTCAGATATCAGAATTATTTGCATAATCAACAAAACATTTGAAATAATGTGAAAAATGTGTTTTGCTAATGTGTAATTAACATAATAAGTGTATATTTCAGTAAAAATTATGTGCAAAATGCATGAGTTGACATATAAGGATATAATCTGTGACACGAGGCAAACTGGTCTAGGACTCGTCCGGTGCAAATTCACATAATACTTACCCGGTCTACCAGGATGAATACTTCTTTCTACCTTTTACAAAGTTTAGATTTTACCAGTAATATATACATAAGAGAATCAAGCCATCAAAATACTAGGATTAGACTTTAAGCGAAAAGCCTATTGGTATCTTTGCATTGTTTCAGTTGATCGAAATATATTTAAACATATTTATACCTCAAAACGTATACACGCAACATCCAGTCAATGCAGAATATTTGTTGCTGTACATAATATATATATATATATATATATATATATATATATAATTTATATATATATATATATATATATATATATATACAAATATAAGAGTGTCTAAATAAAAAATGATTAACAGTAAGGCAAAGCGTGTACTTGAGAAATAGAGGAAAAATTAATATTGTACTCCGGTCAATATTGCTAACTTCCCCATACATTTTTAATTCTGGAGCTCCAGCCCAGTTTTGGCCAACCCAAAACCAACTTCCGACCTGTCTTTGGGCTGCAGTATCATGTCCGACTTTACAAGCGTTCGCCCACGTTTGAGCTTTACTTTCCAGTCTTGTGTCCCATTGCTATATAACAAAATTAAATTGCGAGAAGTTTACTGAGATCAAAACAAATTATGTTTATCAATAGTACAATTAGCATTTAATTTTAAAAATGTGCCAAATTATAATACTTTTAGTTCAAACAAATAAAACCTGTCAAATAGATAATCTAGTAGAAATGTAAATCTTCCTTTCCGTGCAATCAAATCGCCATTAGTCGTTCTTATTCATGTTGAGTATTTCGAAACCATAATTTCGATAATAGAATCATTTTACTGATAATTCAAGAAGAAATTTGAGATATAGTGATCTACTAATTTTGCAATATTACTCTATACGTGCGAATATAAAACTAAGTTAGATTAACCTAGTATAACATCTTTCATGTAGTTGCTTTATTCAAGTTTGCAATATTGATACAAATCTCTGCCACATTATTTGCATATAATTTTATGCAAAGACTAAGTGATTAATAGCGTAGAAAGGGCAATTCCTGTAGTGGACCGGCTTCGTCTTTATTGGGATCTCGTCACATACTGTCCAGTATTTGAAGCATACAGTGCTTAAACGTTGGTACGTCTTCTTGGGAATCCGGTGATCTAACTACGAAACGCTTTCACACAGGTTGATATAGCACTAAATATTATTTATATATCAATTGTCAAAAACACTTGAAACCGTTGAAGATACAGTAAAGCAAATAAGTTCATTTACTTTAATGAAATTGTACAATAATATATAATTCATTTACACAATTATAGAAAGAAATATTACGAAAGCTTCATTTACCATTAAGGCCATGTTCAATTTTCTTTTAAGCAAATCAAATGCATTAAATTCAACAGTTTCGATAATAAACGCTGCTTTCGAAAATAACCTTGTTTAGATTGACTACATAAATAACATAAAATATTATTAACTGATCATATTCCAACACTGATTGAGAAAATAAACTTTTCAACAACTTACTAGCATTGGCATATGTTTTGGTTTCGGCTGACCAGGAACTGTGCCGTTTAGTAATTGCATTCTTAGTTGATTGTGACCATTTAGAAACATATCTTTACATCTTTTCTAGATAATCTACAAGTACAACCACTGGTGCAACACATCAAACTGTACAATTGCTGGCTACCTTGCCAAATACGAGTAATGTTTCGGTCTTTAGTTAAAATATCTGCTATTTGATTTTCAACAACAGATATCTCTGTAAATTATTCAAGCGGTAAAAGAATTATTATGAATGTCAAAAAGCTGTTGCTTTTACTAAAAATTAAAAGAATAAAATCATCCAAACGTTTCTCAATGGATTTGAGATAATACAAAACATTCAATCCAGCTATTGTTGAAAAAATTTGCTGAAATGTACTTAATTACCTTTAATCAACAATTCAGTTATACCTAATTTGGCCATTGTTAAAATAAGTAAGTAGAAAGAAACGTGTAAATTATTAAATCAAGGAAGAAATAAGATTTATGGCTAGGTGAAATGGAGTAAAAATTCAGAAACTTACACGCAAACTCAATATAGATTTAATTGATTTAAAAAATAAATTGTGACTGGATGCTAGATTGCAAAATATTTGGGACAAGCTGGAAATAAGGCGTTCAAACTTTTATTCCTGGGCTATATACCGGATTACAAATTTTGTCAACACCTGTGCAATCAATAATTGATTAGTTGTTCGGATGTATATATTAATGAATAAATGATAAGTAGGAAGTAAAAGATTATAGAACCCTCTACAAGATTTCCGCTAGATTTAGTCGCCAGCACGTATCATTCTGTTATGAATATTTACTGATCCGACTTTTTCTTGTAAAATTGATAACCTGATATTAATTTATTTTTATGCAGACAAACAGGAAATTGTGTGTTTTAAATTTCAAATGATTTCATCCACTCACAACACAATGAAAATAAAATTTTATCAGTATATCCTGTAGATATTCAGCGCAAAATTTAACTACATATAATTAATTTATTATATACTAAATTCACGTCAATATAATCACATATATTTACTTTGATTTTAGGCCATAACTACATGGATAACTGACAGAATCCACTGACCCACTGTTTGGGATATAACAGACGGACAAGCTTTTTATTACATCTTCCACTAGTCTTTGTGGCTACAATCTCGCCGTCTGAGGTCTGCTGCCTAAATAGTGCTAAGAAGCTCTTTAACTTGAAATGAGAGCAATGTCAAGCAAATGAATATTCCAGTCAATACAAGACTATTTTAAAGAAAAAAATAATTAGGGCACGTTGATTCTATTTGTTTAATATTTTTATAAATCAATACGACTTTTAAAACTCGCGTTGGAACAAAAGATAATATTTGAAAACTGGCTGTAGTTAATTTTTAATTTACGCTCAAATTATTTTATAATTGAAACCTGAAAACACTTACGAATATTTGATAGGACTTCTGCGTCCTGCTTGTGCAATACGTATAAAATTAACTCAAGTCAAAAAAATTAGCCTTAAATAATATTTCTTTACACATTTTATGAAATGTCAGCACAAATTTTCTCGAATTTGCTTTATAATACACTAAATAATGGACTGCAAATTAGAGAACCTAGCGTCTGTATATTGCCGCAAATAATTATTATTAAAAAGCTTACGTCAGTTAAACAAAGACTGAATTGTTTTTGATAATTTTAAATTATATTTTGTAAAAGATAAACAAAATATTTTATGCGTTGAAATTAAAATGATCACAAGATTTCAGCTTAATTTTTCAAAATGCAGCCAGACTGCAGTCCTACAATATGGATTTTCTCAGTTGAATATAATAAAATTTTGTACCATGTATAGTTCAGTAAACACGACGCCTGAATTTTACTTAAACTAACAATAGAAAGATTTTGTAATGGAGACATGCACTAATCATCGCTTGCGTGAGAAGCGGACTATATTTTCAACGTTCAGTCCATGCTGTACAACAGCTAATAACAATATAAGTTTCAAACAGTTCGTGATTCGCTTGATTTGTGGACATAATTTTAATTGCCAATTCTAGAATTTTTCAGATGATAAAAAAAGTTTATGTTTGATGATTTGAGATAAATACTAAATTTATTTAATAAACCAGAAAGACAACCTACAAAGGCAAATATATATTACTCCTTGAACTATGCACTTTCTAAATAGTCCCTGAAATTGTTTTAGTAAAGGAAACTACATTTGATGTTTAACACTTTTATATCAAATTCTTTGTAATATTGGTATTAGAATAACATCTATAGCCATATTTTAATACAATACTATGTATGTTATTTAAACACCCTGCTATATATCTTTACTTTCACAGCCATAGTGGTTAACAGCTTAATTATCATAAAAATTTCGTATTTAAATTAAATGTTACCAATTGTGTTTAGAGTAAGCAGGCGATGCAGCACTTGCCTTTCTTAATTCTTTGGAACTTGTGCAATATAATAAAGCAAATAATGCCTGTCATTCGTAACAAATTATGGGGAATCAGAATTTATTTGTAAGTGAGGTAATAATGCACACTGAGCGATAGCAATGTCCGCAAGGAAACATGCTTTTTAACTCTTCAGAACTTTTTCGAAAGACTGAAATTGTTATAACCCGGTGCAAGGAGTAATATAATGTCGGCAGTTTTACCTATCTACACAAAACCAATGCCTTGTTCCGGCGCTTAGAATGTTTAGATAATAAAACATCTCTACTTTAAATATCGTTTATAAATAACCTTCAGCATACGCCAATATCACTGAGGTAAACACACTTGGAGAACAAACGTGCCTACAAGATACATATTCGGATTATAAAAGATAATGTCATATGTTTAACAACATTTCTTTTAATTTATTTCAGTGGAGATCATAGAACGACAGTATTTGCTGTACCATGTGTATAAAATATAATCTTATCTCATCCTATAAAAGAAAGAGTCGATACCATTTTTACAAACAATTACCTTGCCATCCTTGTGGATAAGAGCGCCTCGTTTTCAATGTGATCTAACTGCGTTATTCTGACAATCTTCCTGAGTCTATGTGTAGAGACCTGAGGATGGTTTAGGGAAAATCAAACCGAAACTTTGCCAGTCAATGATGATTAGTTCATACATCATTTTCAGTAGTTAGTAGGAAAGATGTAGAACCATTCGGAAGAAAGGGATGAATCCGCACTCAGCCAAAATGATTTCAAAATCAATGCGTTCATGGAAATGAGATATAATTGTGATCTTTAAGAAACCAATAGTGCAAAGAAACAAACAGAGAACGCAAATCACGGAAAGACATCTTATTAGACATTGCAGCGCGATCCAATAAAATATTTTCTCTTTGGCCAAACTAATTGTAAATCGTGCGTTTTGCATTTGCAGCCCGTATAGACTCACTGGCTGGTGAGACAAGAGCCAGGAGACGATGGAGGAAATAACCTTCGTATGAATACTGCTAAACATTACCTGACTATCTCTGTAGCTGATGTAAGCTTATACAACTTTTAATCACATATTGCCTTCGGAACGGAGGTCCATATATCTCGGACATTTAACTGAATGGGAATTATAAATTAGCGTTGTTCGTTTTTGTTCTATATTATGTAATCAAATGTAATGTCCTTCCGCAATATTGCATGTACTGCTTTCTACGATTGAATCCAAATTTAAATTGCATCTACAGAAGCTTGTTTTTGCTAATTCACAGTGCAGTAATCAGCAGATAACGGACATTAATAATTGCGCAGGCTGTCCGCTTATTTATGAATTTATTATTTGTTGTTCAACAATTTAGAATGTGTGGGAACTAAGGACACATTAGATGTCCTATTCATATTGGGATGGGATAATCGTTGATAAAATTTACCTTTTATTCAGTTAACTCACGAAAGAAAATTAACGAGCACTATCTGGCTTGTGGCCAAATTTTCATTAATATCAGAAAAGTTTCTATAGCATGTGACACGTTCGCTCACATTTCACGCTTCCAATTAAACGTGGTTTAATAAGTGCCTGGTAAAATAGAACCCAAACCACAAATTAGATATAACAGTCATATGATTACGTTATAGACAAGATTCATAACAGTGACGGAAAAGATTAGCTAGAGCCCCATGTAAATGCACTCAAATTTGAATCACTGTGAAAATACAATGTAATTAATATAATCGCAATTTAATGTTTATTTTTTTAGTCATTGATTAACCTGTCCGGCGTATCCGCATTTGCTTGCCAAGTAGATAATTTTTTTCGTTTTATTACCTAAGTATAACAATTTCCGGCTCTACGAGCAGCTGGAACAAACCAATCTGCCAGAGAATGATAGCTTGCTCTTGCCAGGTCTACCGGGACACAGCAATAAACCTATTTCATGTGGAACCTTGAGTCTAGTCTAACAATACGGTACCAATTTGTGTTATGGCGGAATGAGAGCGAGCGCGCCCGACTTAAGGAGCAACGTTTGACATGTGAAGGAAACTCGGTTCTCTCGCACCAGAGAGAAACAGCTAATCAGCCTTGGTTGACAGACTAACCAAGAAAGGGAAATCTCTGATTGCAAATCATCCCGACCTAATGGTCTTTAGCAACCCTCATACTATCAAACATAACCAAATGTATTTCTGCAAATAATCGACTTTGCGCGACACGCTTAATAAAGTTTACCTACATCTCTGCCAGATATATTAATCAACGATGCTTTTTCATTGGTTATACACATGTTCGCCTGATGGTATCAGAGATGACAGTGAGTATGCCTTTTACTTTGTTCTAAGATCTACCAAGTAGAGCAAAATATTCAGATATTGTCTTTGTCATGGTTGACATGAATGTTCAAGTTGGGTGATTAAATGTTGCAGAACTAGATAAAAATATATGTAAGCAAACGCAAACATTTGCCCCTGCGACTAAATTATGGTGGAGAAAATGCGAAGGGACTTGGTATGTATAATTTCCGCTATATAAATGAAGGTACTTTTGTATGTGGCATTTTTCTTTAGATTAGGTAGAAGAAGGCGTTTGATTGTTGAGCTGAACAAATCAATTTACAATGGTCGTGAACACTACTTAAACTCGCATATCCGAAAGTATGTCATTATCAAAATCGTGGGAGAATATTTGAAAAGAACCATCACAGTTTAAAATACGTTATCTATTCCTTTCTTATAAACAACGCAAAGATGCACGCCCGATGGTTTAATTCTGAGATTATTCAATGATGGTGGCTATATCACTTCTCAATCACTGACTTAACTCCTTCGTACTATAGAAAAGGAATTATTCTAGTCGCTTTCTTGGATAGATGGACCTTCAACTATATCTCCGATATGGCCAGTCTTAGTTTGCTTCTATAGCCCTTGTTTTATCACCGCTAATCTAATCCTATCTAAGTAAGTTGCATCGAATATTTTACGCCGTCGCAACTCTATGCATGTTTAACTTAATAGAGCATCACAAGCGAGAATCTGGTCAGGAGGAGGTTGTGAAGATGATAGGTTTTCGCGCTCTCAACGTAACCCAATCTGTTAGCGTTAACTTTTAACATGAATTAACACGCAAGTTTACTAACTTAGGCTGTCTACTTCAAATTTTTGTTTAACTTAGTAATATTATGAACTACTCTCGCCCATAAGTTCAGTGTGCAGGCGTTGAATATCGCCGTGACTGTAGATTTGTAGCTCTTGAATACACAGAGGGTATCTTATCATTATTTGTTAATCGAGGTTTTGCCTTGGTCGCCTGAGATGTATAAGCCATCGCTTTTACGTCTTCCAGTTTGAAATTCGCACCCTCCAAATGTAAGGTAATTTGTCAAGATCACCCACCAATAACTTTAAATATGAGACTGAATATTGAAGACTTGAACTTAGCTGATATGCTAACACACCTTGGTAACTTTTTCAATAACTCGTACAATATATTTAACGAGGCGAGTATTAAAATCGCAAATCCCTAAAACAGTCACATTGATAATATATCTGAATAAATCTAGCAAAATATTGTAGCAGGGTCCTTATCTTTCACTTCCTACCCATTATTTATTCGTTAATCTATGTTTTTTAGAAGTTATGCTTAAGCGATCTTACAAAAAGTATAAATGGGGCAGTTTAAATTGATATTTCTACTTGACATATTGATTGTCAACTTAGTAGGTGATGTGCTTTCCATTGAAAAAGATATCCATATCCGGATATCGAAAATTATGGGAAAAATCAGAAAGACAGCGAATACAAACAAATCGGATGGCCACAAAAAATCAGGTAAATGATTTATTACGTGTTGTGCAACATGTT